>ML777106.1:1061756-1075859 GCA_009831015.1 Picea engelmannii | reverse complement strand
CAACGCAATGGAGAACATTGCTTCCTAAGGAGGGAGGATTGATCCAGGTGGATATCGGGGGCCACCCACCTTTTCCAAATGGCTCAAAATAGTTTTCTGGCCATTTTGGCAATTTACTATTTTTAGCAGGTTTTCACTTCCGGTGCCATTTTGAGGGCCTAAATGAATTTTTTTCGAGATCGAGGTTCTCAACTATAGCCAAAGGCATTATTGAGCCCCCAAAATGAATCTCCTCGACGATACCTTTCCAACGAGCTATCACAGGCCTAAAACGAAGATCGTATGAAAAAGTTACGACCCCGGGAAGTTGATGCACCAACTTACCCAAACGAGGCCCACATGACTTTTGGTGCTTCATCTCCTAGGGTTAGGTTTTTGGATGTCTAGTACTTTTGGCATTCCCCATTATTGTAAAAAGGCCTCCAGAGCCTCATTGTAACCATCTTCTTGCGAATGCGAGTAGCCGTCACATCTCTTCTCAAAGATAAGTTGCCACCATTCTAGCGAGTCTTTCACTCTGTATTTTTACAGTCTCTGTACATTTCTCTGATTAATAGAAATCATGTATTACTGTATATCTATGTTTATGGTTGCATCTCTGATACATTTATGTTATATTATTGAATATCTGCAATATCTCTGTGCATTTCTTTATTATATCTCCGCTCTCATTTCGTGCCAAAAATAATCCGGATCAAAGGATGAGGTCTTCAGTCGGTTCAGAGAGTTTAGGGCTCAGGTAGAGAACTAGACATGGATGAATATTAATGTATTGAGGTATGATAATGGGGGAGAGTACACCTCCAATGAATTCAAGGATTTATGCAAGTAGGAAGGGATCAGAGGGAGTTGACAATCTCATACAATCCTCAATGGAATGGGCTTATGGAGAGAAAGAATTGGTCCATCATTGGTTCTGCCAAGGCTATGATACATGATCAGGATTTTCCCATGTTTTTGTGGGTGGAGGCATGTAATAAGACAATGTATGTGCAAAAGAGGAGTCCTCATAGGATATTGGGGCACAAGACTCTAGAGGAGGCATTCTCATGGGTGAATCTAGAGATATGACATTTGAGGATCTTTGGTTGTCCAGTTTACATCCATTTGTCAGTGGAGAAGAGGACGAAGCTAGAACCTTCAAGACATAAGGGCATATTTGTGGGGTATAGTGGTAACTCAAGGGATTAAATGATCTTCATTCCAATGTAGAGGAAGATAATGGTGAGAAGAGATGTGAAGTTCAAGGAGAAATTAACATCTAGGAGTACTCAAGAGTCATCAACAATGATAGATGAAAAGGAACAATAGAATCCTAAGGATGAGTAATAGTAAACATTTCATACTTCAGGTGGGGAGGATGAGTTCTCCCCTTCCATCCCTGTCAGGAGACCCAAGTGGCTAGTACAAACATTGAGGGATGCTGGTGAGGCTCCTAGGAGTGTGGTCAGAGAGTGCATGCCTCCGAAGAAGTTTCTGAACTATATGGTGCTTATGAGTGGCATCATTGATGTTGAGCCTTCTAGTTTTGAGGAAGAAACATATCAATATGTATGGAAGGATGCCATGGTAGAGGAGTACACCTCTATTACGAGGAATGATGTTTGGGACATAGTGACGAGAACAAATGAGAATTTAGTTGTGAGTTCCAGGTGGCTCTACAAGATCAAGCATGCTGCAGATGGTAGCATAGAGAAGTTCAAGGAGAGGTTTGTGGTGAGAGGGTTCTCCCATAAAGAGGGAGTGGACTATGAGGAGACATTTTCTCCAATCGCCAGGTATGCTTATGTTCGAGCTGTTATTTCTGTTACTTCAGTTATGAAGTGGAGGATACATCAAATGGATGTGAAAACAACATTCCTCAATGGGATCATTGAGGAGTAAGTATACATAGAGAAATCTTAGGGATTTGAGGTACACGGTATGGATTCTCATGTGTGTAGGATTAAGAAAACCTTATACATACTCAAACAAGAACCCATGGAGTGGTATTCCAGGATCGATGGATACTCCCAGAGTATGGGCTTTACCAAGAGTGAGGCATATCCTAACTTGTACTTCATACTTGTTCGAAAGGATCCTCTCATATTGGTTATGTACGTTGACGATTTATTTCTCATAGGCGTAGATGAGATTATTGTAGCATGAAAAGTAGATTTGGCTAGTGAGTTCGAGATGAAGGAAATTGGTTTGATGCATTATTTCTTGGGGTTAGAGGTATGGAAAGTATGGAGAGAGATATTCCTTGGAAAAGGGAAGTATGTGGTAGATATATTGAGGAGATTTAGGATGGAGAATTGTAAATCGATGGAAAAACCTATGATTCCCAATCTGAAGAAGTTTAACACTTCAGATTTAGAGTTGGTGGATTCTAGGATATACAAGAAGTTGGTAGGGTCCTTGATGTATTTGGTCAACACCAAACCAGATATTTGTTTTGTTGTGAACACCTTGAGTCAGTTCATGGTAGAGCCAAGGAAGGTGCATTAGATTGCAACAAAGCATGTGCTCAGGTACTTGAGAGGAACAATGTAGTATGGATTGAGATATCTTGGAGGAGATGGAGTAGATTTGTAGGGATATACAGAATCATATTGGTTAGGTAGTGCAGTATATAGAAAGAGAACCTCGAGGTGCTGCTTTTGTTTGAGATCAATAGTGATTACTTGGTTTAGAAAGAAACATACTTTTGTAGCACTCAGTTTAGCAAAGGCAAAGTATATGGCAATGAGTATGTCTAGTTGTGAAGCCATTTGGCTTCAAAAATTGCTTACAAGTTTATTTTCTCAGGAGTTGGAGCCTACGGTGATATACTGCAATAATCATAGTTGTATCAAACTCTATGAGAATCTAGTATTCCATGACAGGTCCAAGCATATTGAGATCTTATAACACTTTATTCAGGATAGGATCTAGAAAGGACCAGTGAAGCTTCAATATATTTCCATAGATGAGCAGGTTGAAGATAATTTGATTGAGCCCTTGGAGAAAGGGAAGTTTGCATTCTTTCAGAGACAGACTTGGAGTGGTGCAAAATACATTCCTCACTAAGAGGGAGTGTTGATGTTAGTGGTAGCATTAGACATGTATTTCTGCACAGGTCTATGTGTCTAGACATGTGGAAATCATTCAAATCCTTCTACTCTTGAATTTACTTTAGTTAAATGAGTTATTAAAGTAAATTGATTTTATTAATTAATTATGTAATTAGTTAATTGAGTTATTTGAGGAAATTACTAAAAGTACTTAATATGTAATCTTAACATGCAATCTAAATCTCAAGTGAGATTATAAATAGATTGTAACTCACGATTATAAAAGCAAGGCTAGGGTGAAGGAGAAAGACACTTGACAAGAATTGTGTTGAGAGAGTCGACACACATAGTATTGGATCACGAAGGACTGTGGTTCATGATATTGGATAGGTGAAGAAGGACTTTCATCTAGAGATCATATAGGTCAAGGAGAAGAGAGAACAGAGGCATACACATGTAGGTTTCTGTCGAAGGAAGCCATATGAGAGTGTTGGATCATGCATAGATTTCCATATATGTTTTCTGTACACAACCACGGGTCATAGTGGAGATAGCCGTGGATATCCGCGGGTCATAGAAGGGAAAGTCCCAGATACATTGAAAAATGTGCCAGAACTAATCGTACAACAGGTCAAACCTTTCTAGGTTAGTATGCAATTGTATTTCTCTCAGTGGTCCACTATCCCTGTTATTGGAGACCTTATTTTAACATAATAAAATCATTCTCAACACTGGTTTTCCCTCCGGGATTTTTCCAGAGATATCTACCCAAAAATACTGGTGTTCATGTGTGGTTGATTTGGTTTCCTAGTTTATGCTTCCACTGCATGATATTGAGTTGAATATTTCAATAGTACATTATTGTTTTGTGAGCTACTAATCTGATTGCAGTAAGGAAATCACTAGAAAAAAAATACCTAGGTGCTGGAGTAAGAATTTCAACATGGGAGAGGGGGTGAAGGGGGGGATAGAGGGAGAGAGAGAGAAGCGNATTGAGAGAGAGGGTGGGGGATGATGGGGTAGAGAGAGGGGAAGAAGGAGACAAGAAGCGAGGGGAAGAGAGAGAGAGGGGGGAGACAACAAGAGAGAGAGAGAGAGAGAGAGAGAGAGAGAGAGAGAGAGAGAGATTTCATGTTAACAAAAACACACATGCATTCCTGTTCCTAATAATGTGCGTGCATTCCTAAAGTGCTCACACACTATTTTTATTTCAATTTTTTTTAGGACGTGCATGCGTTCTTGTACAAGTGTTTCTTAGGAACACACACATTCTTGAGAACGCACATATGTTATTGGGAACATGACTACATGGCTTGCCGTGTGGAGGTTCGGGGTTTGTCAAACCTGTCACATCAGGAATGTGTGCGCGTTCCTAGAAACACTCACACATTCCCGCGAGTGCACATTCATGTTCACCCCGTTTCCACTCTATCATCCACCAACTTCGTGACATGGATCGTCTACCCTTCTAGCCTTATCACAACAGACCAACATGTACAAAATCTACCACACTCTAGATTTGAACCTGTGACCTTCGAGGAGGAAACACATGCTCATAACCATTAGGCCCACTCAAACTATTATTTTTTATTTTTTTGAAAATAAGAATATAATTTTTTTAAGGGGACAAAATTTATTAGAATTTAATTATCTATGGTATGAAAGAATCTCTCACTTACCTAAATTAGATCTCAATTTCAAAATATTTGTCACAATATGAACCTTCCTAACCTTATAAGTCATCAAAACTACAATGATATTTGAACTCTTCTCCTAATGCTTTTCAAGCATGGAAAGTCTCAGTAAACCTTAACCACCACCACCACCACCATCATCATGATCAATTGATAGTAAAAATAGCCATTACTATTTACTATTAAATACAAACTAATTCATAACATTTATTGTAAACTTAAATCAACTTAAAAAATAATTTTAAAGTAAATCATAACCTTTATGAAAAACATAAATCAACTTAAAAATTTATTTTAAACTAAAAGTTGTCATAGAGGATACGTTTCTAAAATCACATGAACTAAAATCTGCCAGAATATTCACTTTTAAGTAATTGTCTCATTGCAGAGGAACATTGCACTTTACATCATCATATCCTCTCCCCCTTTCTGTATAAAATAAGAGATATCTATCATAACATTATAACCAAGACTACATCTATCATAACATCATATCTCTCGTCATTGGACACGTCTTAATAGCAATGTAGTGCAATGATGGTATGTGTGATTTCATTTTATTGATGTGACCCTCAAAATTATTGAATAAGATTGTGTTTTTTTTTTTTTAAATAGGGATAGGGGAAGTTCATATAAAGGACAACCACCATGGAAAGTGAGCACTAGACCTCATGTGCTTCTATATAAGAGGCCACTACTTTAGAGATCAAAGTGAGCACTATACCTCATGCCTGCCTCTATATAAGAGGCCACTACTTTAGATCAAAGTGAGCACTATACCTCATGCCTGCCTCTATATGTAATATCTGTGTCAACTTTAAATAACATTAAACATCGCGTTACTTACTTCTGTAATATTCGATTTGTACCACTAACATGTTCCCTGCATTATCGAGTTGTCATGTCGATATTGCTTTGAATATATTGCTTACTACTCTATGGTTTCCCCACATGTTCACTTTGCAATAGTTGCCTCTTCGTAGTCCTGTATGTCATGCTTTGCTAACGATTTTCACTCTAGACGTAATCGTAGTTTATGTAGATTCACATGCGTTTATGAAAAAACATGAATTAGTAGGAATTTCAAAACTGAACAGTTTATATATTATAGAGAATTCATGTTTATTTAGACAGTTTCCATCCAGAATAATTATATTTGATAAGTTGAAGAATTTTTAATCATATTTAATTAACAAATTGCTTCTTGATAAACAATTTGTCTATCAAACTTTATGTCTGATAAATGTCACTTAATAAATTTTAAAAGTTTGAATAACTGGATTATGATAATATGATGAATAATTAAGAAATTTGATTTGATGGTTTTGGTTTTGAGAGATTCATATTTGTTTAGACAGTTTCCATTAAGAATATTGATAAGTTTTGGAGAAATGTTTACTCATATTTTATAAACAAGTTGTTTAATGACAAACAATTTGGTCATCAAATTCCATTCCCTGAATCGAATAAATAGAAATAATTTTTAATTTAAATGTAGATGTCACTTAATATTATTTTAAAAGTTTGAATAATTGGATTTTGATAACATCACTAATGATTAAGAAATTTGATGGTTTTGAGAGATTCATACTTGTTTAGACAGTTTGATCAAGAATATTGACATGTTTTGGGGAATTTTTAACTATATTTAATGAACAAGTTGTTTTGTGACAACAATATGCCCATCAAATTCCATCCCATCATAGAAAATAAATAAAATCTAAAAACAATATATATTTCATTTCAGAGTATGATAGATTTATGTTTAAGATAGATTTAAGATAAGATAGATTTAAGATTTATGATTAACTTTAATTTAGATGTAGATGTCACTTAATATTATTTTAAAAGTTTGAATAATTCTATTTTTGATAATATCAGGAATGATTAAGAAATTTTGATAATATCATGAATGATTAAGAAATTTGATGGTTTTGAGAGATTGATATTTGTTTAGATAATTTGATCAAGAATATTGACAGGTTTTGGAGATTTTTTAAACTATATTTAATGAACAAATTGCTTCTTGACAAATAATTTGTCCATCAAATTCCATTTCTCTATTCAATAAATAGAATTAATATTATTGATTGAATGTGGACGTTTAGGATCCATCATCAAACCTGGATTTAATTGTGAGAAGATAAGTTTATAAATATTTAAGTTTGGCTGAAATTTTTTGTATAAGCTAGGGTTTTTTGGTGAATAATTTAGAATAGGTTTATCTAGTTTAATTAAATTTAGGGTTTTTAAAAGATCTCTTTAATTTTTATTTATTTAGAAATCTTCTCTTCTCACAATTAAATCCAAGCTTTTTGTCCTGATAATGGACCTGAAAAGTCAACATTCAATGGATTCAGAATTCGCTAAAAACACTCTTCACCACAGAAATCTCAGCAATCAGAATTATTATTAATTAATTTAAATATAACTTAATAAATTTTAAAAATTTGCATTATTAGATTTCGATAACATCATGAATGATTAAAATTAAAAATGTAATAATGAACTGAATTAAAAATTATATTGATCATTCATGAATACAGGAATAAAATAAAAATAAAATCAAAAGATAATATATATTTCATTTCAGAATTGATAGGAATAAAAATAAAAATAAAATCAAAAGATAATATATAGATAATATATATTTCATTTCAGAATTGATAGATATATGTTTAAGATAGATTTAACAATCACTGGCAATTCTCATAGATTCATATTTAAATAAATTAGACTTAACAATCCTTATTTAGAGTTTGAAAAACCCATGTTACAATCTTTTTTTTCTCATGTTTAAGATTGATTAGACCTAAGAATCACTGTAATCCGTGTAAAATGCGACAGACGACTAAGTTATCATTAGAAAATGTAGGAGTCAAGATTCTCTTAATCGAAAGGGCATGTTTAACCAATGCATGACGCCATTTCTCAACCTCTCTCTTCCCTCTTTCTAAATCATGATCTTTTATCATCGATCTTACTGGAATTCTCTTTCTAGATTTTGGTGGCTATAAAAGTACCATGGCAGGTTTCATTATTCCAAGCTCTATGTCTCTCCCCTTCCCTCTGACTGTGTAAGGTTTCTTTTGTGCGTAAGGTTCAAAGAACGTAAATTCTTGAGCTCCCATGGAGATGAAGGCGGAGATGGAGGATTCTGTCACACAGGCCACAAATAGGACGGATGTCTCCTTGAAAGAGTTGCAGTACAGGCTTGCAGAATTTGCAAGAGTCAGAGATTGGGACCAGTTTCACAGTCCTCGCAACCTTCTTCTCGCACTTGTATACATATATTCACTTGCTTGTATATGTATATTCACTTGCTTGTATATGTAGATACACAAGTTTTCCTTCTATGTTCAATAATGCATATTCATCATATTCCCACTGGATTTTAATAACGTCTGTTGATGACCTTCCTTATTATTAGATTTGGGTTGATGGAAATTTGGTGTGCAAACCTTCCTTATTATTAGATTTGGGTTGATGGAAATTTGGTGTGTAATTGCAGGTGGGAGAAGTGGGGGAGCTCTCTGAAATATTCCAGTGGAAAGGAGAAGTTGCCAGAGGACTTCCTAACTGGAATAGCTCTGATAAAGAGCATCTGGGAGAAGAACTCTCGGACGTCCTGCTATACTTAGTCCGTCTGGCCGACATCTGTGGGATGGATCTTGGCCAAGAGGCCCTCAGAAAGCTCGTCAAGAATGCTCAGAAATACCCAGTAGAGAGATGCGAGGTTAACAATAATAAGAATAGTAGTACTGGTAATGCTCAGCACACCATTGTAAATTCTGAGAAAAGCCCAACGGTTATTATTAGCTAGCCTGATCGTGCCCTGCTTCAAAAAAGCCTATCCAGATACAGGCAGAATGGGCAAAATAACTTGTAGAAATCCAGTGTATAGTTCTGTTGATGTGATGTTGAGTTGTTCGGATGCGGATATCCTACTGAGCTTTGCTCTCGTTTTGGGTTTTTATGAAAAGTGGGAATTAAAGGAATATTTTCGATGTGATTTCCACCATAACGATTTTTCACTGTTCATGGTTGGATTGGATTTATTCATTTATTTGTATTTTGTTTGCTCTCACATAACTACACAATGGTCCTGGCCAGCCATTTAAGCTGACAAAGATCTAGGCACAAACGTAACTCGCTGAACTAATCGGCTCAAACCAGGAACATGCTTGAAAATTTGTTGATGGAGATACAACTTCCAACATCCATTCATAATGTCTTTCAAGTACACAACTTTAATTTGAGTTACTGTGTTTAACAAGTATAAAAGCATTGGTGCTTTGTCAATTTGAAGTGCATAGATGTGATGAAAATCAGAGACATGATTAGAGAGATCCACTGTGTAAGATGCAACTCCTAACATCAAGTGACAGTGACTTTCAGTGGAGTGAGCCTTTTTAACAGATATTAAGAAGGGAACAAAATTAAATGAACAGGTGTGAGGAATCATGGTGATTTGAGGTGGAGTGAGTCTGCAACTTCTATACATAAAGTCCTATACATCAAGTGACAGTAGCTTTCAGTGGAATCAAGTGACAGTAGCTTTCAGTGGAGTCAGTCTTTTTAACAAAATGGGAAAAAATGAAATGAACAGGTGTGAGGAATGATGGTTATTTTCGGTGGAGTGAGTCTTTTTAACAAGTATTAGTGCCTGTCAATTTAAAATAAAGAAGGGTGAGAAGTGATACTGTCAGTATAGATGTTTAAATGTATTTTCTAAAATTGTTTTGAATTGATAAACTCAAATCAAAGACTAAAATTATATGCTGAAATAAAATTGTTTTGAATTGATAAACTCAAATCAAAGACTAAAATTATATGGTGAGAAGTGATAAGTATAGATGTTTAAATGTATTTTCTTTTGAATTGATAAACTCAAATCAAAGACTAAAATTATATGCTGAAATAAAATGGTTTTGAATTGATAAACTCAAATCAAAGACTAAAATTATATGCTGAAATACCTACTAGTGGATGAAACTGGGTTGTGACTCATAATACGTTTTAATGTATTTTCTTATTTTGATAATGATATTCTAAAACAGTTATAGAGAAAGAACTAAAATTATATTATTCCTTCGTTTCAGAGAGCAATGTATTTTCTTATTCTGATAATAATATTCTAAAACAATTTTAGAGAAAAAACTCAAATTATATTATACCCTTGATAATAATATTCTAAAACAGTTTTAGAGAAAGAACTCAAATTATATTATACCCTCTGTTTCAGAGAGCAATGATATTTGTAAAGTAGTTTTTATTAAAATTAACTGTATTGTCGTTAACTAAAATACATGGACCATATATAATGGTGTTAGTGATTCAGAATATTGTTTTTTTACTTTAGTGATAGTGTTATTATATAAATGTAGTTGAGATATTTTATTGTTAGTTGAGATATATCAATTATCATCATTTTATAAATGTTGGCAGATATTTTATTATTGGCTAAGATATATTGATTATATATTATTTTATTATGGGCTAAGATATATTGATTATATATTATGATGTTAGTGATTGACAATATTGTTTTTTAATTTTTAATACTATTATTACTCCATAAATGTAGTGGATATTTTGTCAACTTATAATAAGAGACCAAATACAAAACAACAATGTGATTTTCCATATGTTTTTACTAAATAATTCGAGGAGATGATACAAACACATTAAAAATATAAAATAATGTTAAGTAAGATCCTCAACATACGTCCAAATCAGATCTTGGAGGAGGAGAGGTACAGAAATGTGTGACCCCAATTATGTTATGTTAGAAAATGTGTAATTGTACTGTAAGTGTTAGAGACAGCATTCACATCAACTCACAATGACTTTATTCCAGGAATATATTGGAATGCTGTCTGTGTCAAATTGAAATAAACAAAATGAAATGAAAAGAAAAGACAAATGTAAATAAAACTGAATTGTGATTCACATTAATGTTTAAAACTTATGTGACTTGTAATTTTTTTATATAATGGAATTTTCCAAGTTTTGTTTTATGAGTTTTTCATTGGAATTTGTTCAAATAAATTTGGGTGAAATCATCATTTAATTTTTTTTTTGGAGTATTGAGATTATACAAAAACTTTTTGGAACACTGGGATTATTTAAATTCAATCACAGTTTCAAAATTGTTCGAAAAATATATCCAAAACAACACCAAATAACATTTAAACAACTCAAATTATACAAACTCAATCACTTAAATTTTATGCAGTGTAAGTAATTTATAACTTATGCAATGATGTCGATAATTTATAACAGGACTATAAACAAAATTGATTCTAAAATATACCAAAAAAAAAAAAAAAACAATAAATAGTATAACGTTTTTAACAGCGAGAACGATACAGTGAGGGCGTATAAAGCCTATTTGTTCATGTACTGAACATACGCGCTGTAAAGCTGACACCAAGATATTAACTCTTCATATAAAGAAAATCTGAAAGACAAACAACTCGAAATCCCACATGGTTTTATAATCTCGACCAGACGATCACATGCATCGGTAGCTGCTGTGTTGTTTGCTGCAGACAGCCATTATAAGAAGCMTTCAATCAGTCCATTGCATGGTGAGCAGAGACGATAAGTTTGGATTTGAAATCGTCTTGCAGTGATTTTGTTTGACTTTCTTGGGAATGCAGACTATCATTCCACCCACAATTTAAAACAAATTGTGGAAGCAAAATTATGAGCAGATCTTATTAGGCGCGTGAGAGTGGAATTACGAGCAATCAGGGGGTCTCCAAGGCCCACTGAAGCAGAGATAATTACATCCATCCCATCCAAAGTGTCACACCCGTGCGTGCTAAGTGGAAAAACACTGTAAAACCAATTCCATTCGTGGTGACTCACGTTGAAATACAGCATTCTTCCAGTAAAACATAAAAATATCGATATGTAATGATATTTCATACAGGGTCGGTGGATGTTTTCATCCACATGCTCAATTAATTAAGACAGGGTTCAGATACATAATGGAGGATCTCTGTAGATTTGAGAACCTCATATGGGTTTTATTGAATAATTAAAGATTCTCACATGCTTAATTAATTAAGACAGAGTTCATATATATAATGGGGGATACCTGTAGATTTGAGAACCTCATGTGGGTTTTATTGAATAATTAAAGATTCTCAACTACAATTAGTGCTGAGTGAAATTTTAGTTTTTCCATTCAAAAGACTTAACTGAATCTCGGCGGCTATTTCAGCATCATTGGCGCACAAAGTTATGCAAGACTTATTAGGTTTTAGATCGAAAGCTATGCACGGATCGTACTGGATTGATTAAGCAGTAATCTAAACTTTTTATTTTTTCGCTGTTTTTTGGTGATTTTTTTTGTTTGATTTTGCTGGGTGAAAAATGGTTGGATTTGCGTATTTGAGTGGTTAAGTTTGTATAATCCTAATTTCTCCAGGTTAAATCCATTTATGCATTTAGAAATGCAATTTAAACAACAGAAAATAGTCAATTTATCCAAATTTACATCACCTGATTTAGACAAAAAAACAAAAAACAAAAAATAGAATGTTTAACCAACCCCTTAAGATTAAGTGTATTAAAAAAAAATCAAATATCATATTTTTTTTAGTGTCCAGAATATTGCCATTCTTATCTTTATATCTTTGTGTTTAATATATAATATAATATTGAGTTTAATATATTAAAAAAAACAAATGATGAAAAATTTAAAAAGGTTTTTTTAACTGTTTTAGGAAATGAATTTTTTCATGTGCTATATAAATTTGTATGAAATTATTATTTTTTTGTTGTTTAAAATTTATAGTGATTTCTTAGAACTTTAGACTAAGGAATTTAAAAATGATATAAACATGTTATTTTGCATTAAATATTGTATTAAAGTAATAATTTTGAATTGAATATTGCATTAAAGAAAACCAGTTAAATAATAATTTTTTCATAATAGTTAAGAACATGTGTTTTTTCTTAAGATGTTACAAGTTCAGAAGAAATAAGGTATGTATACTTCAGTAAACTAGTCAAATAGTTGGGATGATTATATTTAATAGTAAGTCTAAAATTTTCAAAACTAAAACATCTACAATCACCATATATTCCTTCAATCACTTAATTTCTCTTTAAAATTCTCAAGACTATAATTACTAAATCTGGTCATTGATTGAAAAATAAAAAATATTTTACAATCTAACACTACTAAACAAAAACCAAATACATAAAAAAAAACAAAATGTTTTACAATCTAACACTACTAAACAAAAATCAAATACATATTTAATTATAATAATTCAATCATAATAAGGAATAACACTCTTTTCCCATTTTTCTAAGTTTGTTGTTTCCTATGGAGTTGGTTACATGTTCTAAACACAAGTTCTTCAACTACTTAATACAAACAAAAGCACCATATGCTAGAAAATGAAATTTCTTATACTCTCGGATAAGAAGTTTTAATGTAAAAGGAATGTATTTTTAAATTTAGAAATGAATGATTCTTCTAGAAACTTTTTTTTTTTTGGATGAATGAATTCACAATGAGATTAATTAATTTTAAAATTTGTTTGCATGAATGAAATCAAAGGAATGAGATTCAATTTAGCCTGATAAATTTCCATCTTTGTATCCAAAGTGTCATGTACCCAATAAACCATATTGTTGAGGCTATGAGTTACCTTAAAAATGTAATATAATTTTTCCTTTATTAACTATTAACTATAGAATTCAATAGTGGAAGCAAAGCTACAATTGTTTTATTCTTCAATTTAATTTGAAAACATAAATGCACTCATACAATAATACACACATAATTCTACAAATTAGAAATTAATAAAATGAAAAATAAAAGATTAAAATATAGAATTTCATGTCATAATCATATTATTTATCTTTTTTGGAAAATAATCCTCTAGCTAGTTGCAAATGAAGGGAATTCCTCCCAACCTTAGGCTCTCTATCACACTTAATATTTCTATGATATAGGCCACTAATGAGATGAGGCTCTGAATCTATAAGGGTGAAATTCCATAAATAAACCCCTTTAAAACTATCCTAATATACTAGCACTCTTCCCCCCTCAATTTGTACAACATCAGGAATGGGATCACCTTCCTTTCTAAACATTCCCTCAACCTATCCCAATTCCCTTCTAATGCTATAGCGTAGGCTAGCTAGGGAATCTATGATGTAGCCCCCCCTTCTCCCATGTAAGGCTACACGACCTCCCGGTCAATGATTGTTCGACAACACAGGTATTCCAACAGAGGACGAACACCTTCAGTAACCACTCACATAACCAGATCAAAGATCAACACACCGATGTTTTCACGTGGTAAAACCCCTACGGGGAAACATCCACGGCCCCAGCCAACGCG
>ML777106.1:1024053-1042025 GCA_009831015.1 Picea engelmannii | reverse complement strand
ATAATGATGTTTATTTATACCATTTATGTCACTTCCTTTTAACATTAGGGCTGACTTGATACTTTCTTATTTTGTAATTCTTTTCTTTAATTATCTTCAGGGCCTACATGTACAATTCACTTTGTCATCTTCAAAAATTCATTTCTCCTCAACCATGAGGATCCACGTTACATGCCACATACCATCGGAAACAACATGATGTATACTATCCATCCATGGGTGTTGTATCTGCATGTGCATTTTCCTTCATGTCCAAATACCTTCATCAATCTTGTGGTCCAAAACCCATGACTAGGGTTGACATCAATGACAACAACCAATCTTCCAACATATTTCGATTTCCCACGCACTCCTTGCATTCCTAGGATTTCAATAACTCTGTTCGAAGGATTTCTCGAAAATAAATTCTTCTTGTACTCCTTGCGTTCCTCTGTTCTGATTCTCGATGCTTGGTCGCTTCTTGATGTTGTGCACTCCTTGCACCTGGTCTAAGTTCCCTTTGTTCTCTCTGAACTCCTCCGAGTCAATCTGAGACTCTACCGACGGACTCCTTGCACACGAGATGCACACCTTGGATATGAGTTTCATAAGAGAAACAATTTAAACTTATCCAGTTTCGTCACGAACTCATACGATTAACTCTTAACAATCATATATGAATGAAATGAACTAAATGACACACACAAAATGTAACATTTATTCAATCACACATCAATTGAACTCAGTCTGAAGGATTTGGACAATTCTGTTTATTCTATTCATTCATGAAACAAATTACATAATATTGCAGTCCTTCACTGTGTCTTTCTTCTACTCTATTCTACTATCCCCCTGCTACTTACTCTCATCCTCCTTTTACAATATAACAACCAACTATCTAAGGAGTGGCTCCATGAGCTCTCTCTCTCCATCTTGTCTGCAACCTATCCTATCAGGTCTTAGCGGTTACCTACCTTGTCCTATTACAATAACTATCAATTATTGCCAGATAAGAGACAACACTCTATATTTGCAACTCCTTACAGTCCTATACGACTTTACAAACACGACATATTTAAAAATGTTGTTTCCAAAATATCTCAACAACTCGATTTACTTCTAAGTTAAATGTTGATTTGAAATTCTTCCATGCTGAGATGTTGTATCTCTGCCTCCACTGCTTGCATATTTTACTTTGAAAGATATGCTCCTGCATCATACTCCTCTGGCTAAAATATTTATGGACTCCTGTCCATGAGCTCCTGCATTGTTTTTCCATTCTTCAAAATATCACGTTCTGTGACCCAACTTGAATCTTCCACTCGATGATCTTTCTACTTCACTAAGTATTCAAGATATGTCTTCCTCCTGGTCTTCTTTCGAGTTCTCTGTTCAATGATTTTCTCCATCTGAGGTTTTTCTGCTGTGGGCAATTGCTCTTCCCATTGAACTTATTTTTGATCATCTGATTCTCCTGCCTCATCTCTCCTATAAGGATACAGGTCTTCAACATTGAATATCGGTGATATCCCAACATTGTCTGGCAATCCAATTTCATAAGCACTGGCTGCGAATTTTCTGAGAATCCTTCATGGTCCTATCTTCTTCATCTTCAACTTGTTATATGTCCCTCTTGGAAAACTTTCTTTTCTAAAATGAGCTAAAACTTCATCTCCTACTTCAAATTGAGCTTCTCTCCTCTTCTGATCAACTCTCTTCTTATATTTATGGTTGATATCCTGTAGCTTCTCTCTAACTCTGTCATGGAGTTTCTACATTTCTGTTGCAAAATCCTCTACTCCAGCACTTCCGAACTCATCTTGATTCAGATCTCTCAATTCAGTAATCCCTCTTGGATGTATACCATACACAATTTCAAATGGACTTTTCCCTGCGCTTTTGTTCACTGAATTGTTAAATGCAAATTCTTCTTGTGCCAAAATCCGATCCCATTGAGGACCTTGCTCAGTAACTAAACTTCTTAACAAGTTTCCCAGACTTCTGTTTACTACTTCCTTCTGTCCATCTGTCTGAGGGTGATATGCTGAACTAAAGGACAAGTTTGTCCCCAACCTCTTCCATAGAGTCCTCCAAAAGCATCCTACAAATTTGGTGTCCCTGTCTGAGATTATGATCCTAGGCAATCCATGTAGTCTCATCACTTCTCTGAAATTTTTTTTTGCTATATGTGTAGCATTGGTTGTCTCTTGGCATGGTATGAAATGTGCCATTTTTGAAAATCTGTCCACCACAACAAATATGGAATCGCTCCCTTTCTGAGTTCTAGGAAATCCCAATACAAAATCCATATTGATTGCATCCCACAACGTTTCTAGAATTGGTAATGGATGATACAAACCAGTGTTCTGTTGTCTTCCTTTTGCATATTGGCAAATTCTGCATTTGTTCACAAAATTTTTCATCTCTGCTCTCATGCTTGGCCAATACGAATTTCTCAGCTGTGCACATGTCTTATCATGACCAAAATGTCTAGCTAAACCTCCATTGTGTTTCTCTTTCAACATGTTATCTCTCACTGAGCATCTTGGTACTCATAGTTGGCTTCCTTTGAATAGTAATCCATATTGGATCAAATATTCTTTCCATGGGATTCTACCTCCCAACAAAGGATTCTTACATGCCTCATAAGTTTCCTCAAAATCTCGATCTTCTCAATACATTTCCTTGAGGTGTTCAAACCCTAAGGTATCCACTTGGAATTCCTGTACAATTAAAATCCTCCTTCTTAAAGAATCTGCAACTTTGTTAGCAGTTCCAACAATATGTTTAATAACAAAAGTAAAATTCTACATAAATTCTAACAATTTAGCATGTCTCTGATTCAACTTTTCTTGCCTAGTAATAAATTGCAAAGCTTGATTATCACTGTACAAGGCAAATTATTTAGGAATTAGATAGTGCCTCCACTTCTTCAAATCTTGAATCACTGCATAAAATTCTTTTTCATATGTGGAATACTTCTTTTTGGTGTCATTCACCTTCTCACTGAAATAAGAAACTGGTCTATTATCCTGACTCAAGACTGCTCCAATAGCTACTCCACTTGCATCACATATCACTTGAAATGTTTTCCCAAAATATGGTAAGACCATAATTGGTTGTTCTGTGATCTTCTCCTTCAAGACTTTGAAACTTTTTTTTTCTTCCTCTGTCCATTTAAAAGACTTGTGTTTCTTTTTCATATTGTCTAGCATGGGCGTACATATACCATTGAAATTTCTGATAAACTTTCTATAGAAGCTTGCTAACCCATGAAAACTTCTTACCTCAAATATGTTTCTTGGTGATGGCCACTCTCTGATTGCTCTCACCTTTTCTGGATCCATCTTCAATTCATTTGAAGAGATCACAAAACCAAATTATATGAGTTCTTTCTTCATAAAAGAGATTTTCTTCAGATTTATCAACAATTTTTCTTGCTACAAATTTTCCATCACCGATGTCAAATGGTTTAAGTGTTCTCCCTCTGTCTTACTGAAGATTAGTATGTCATCCAAATACACTATGACAAATTTTCCTATGAATTCATTCAATACTTCATTCATTAATCTCATAAATGTTCTTGGTGAATTTTTCAACCCAAATGGCATGACCAACCATTCAAACAAACCTTCATTTGTCTTGAATGTTGTTTTCCATTCATCTCCCTCTCTTATCCTTATTTGATGATATCCACTCTTTAAGTCTATCTTGGAAAAATAGCATGCTCCACTCAAACAATCCATCAAATCATCCATCCTGGGTAAAGGGAATCTATACCTAATGGTGATCTTGTTGATGGCTCTAGAATCTGTACACATCCTCCATCCTCCATCCTTCTTTGGACTTAACACAGTTGGTACTACGCATGGGCTTAGGATTTCCCTGAATAAACCTTTATCCAACAACTCTTGGACTTGGTTTTTGACTTCCTCATTCTCTCTAGGTGTCAACCTATAATCTTCTTTGTTTGGTAAACTAGCTCCTGGAGTAAGGTCAATATGATGGCTTATACTCCCAATGGGTGGCAATGAGTGAGGTAACTCATCCATTACTATGTCAACAAAGTTTTCTAACAGTTCCTGGATTTCTTTAGGTAAATCCTCCACAAAAGTATTTGTAAGGATAACTCTAGGCTTCCTCACTACAACAAACTACATTTATTTCTCCTTCTTGACTTCATTCAAGAGTTCCCTCGCACTCATGAGAAGTATACTTGAACTAGATTCCCTCTTTTTCTCTTTGTATTATATTGATAACAACATATGTGTCCTACCATTCTTTTCTAAGGTATAAGTTTTTTTTATTCCATCATGTATAACTTTTCTGTCAAACTGCCATAGTCTCCCCAATAAAATATGACAGACATCCATAGGAATTACATCACATACTATTTCATCCCTATAACCTCCTATTTTAAATTCAACTTGGAATTGTTGACTTACCATTACTTGATGTCCTTCCCGCAACCATGATGTCTTGTATGGGTTTGGATTTGCATTTGTCTTCAGTTCCAGTTTTTCCACCATCTCTATGGATGCTAGATTGTTAGTGCTCCCACTGTCTATGATCACCTTGCAAACTTTGTCTTTTGTCTTGCAAGAAGGTCTAAACAGACTTGTTCGCTGAACTGGTTCCTCTACCTCCTTCTCTGGTTTAAGAATAAATTTCCTCATCATGAGGTTCTTTCCTCCTTCTGCTACTTCTGCTTCCACATGCTTCTGTGCTTCGCCTCCTCCTTCTTTATTTCTCTCGGGACATTCCCAATACTTGTGCCCTGGTTTTCCACAGGAATACCATCTAACTTCACCTCCTCTGGCTCTTCCTCTTCCTCTAGGAAAAGAGCTTCTTCCTCCATGTTTTCCTTCCTTAGAACTTCCACCTTTCTCAGGGTGACTATGCTTTTTACGAGCCTCATGATTTGGTTTCTAGAACTTCTCTCTGCTGGTTCCCTTACCTCTTCTTGAATTTCCTCCTTTGTTTCGTTGGCTTTGTTTCCTGGCCAATTTTTCTTCAGCTTTCAAGGCCGCTTGATAAGCATCCTTGAATTTACTAACAGACATCATGATGATCTCCTCTTGTATTTCATATCTCAACCCATTGATATATCTGGCTATTTTTTCATCTCCATTCTCTTTCTGTCCAGCCTTGATGTCTAGTTTGTAAAATTCTTCAGTGTACTCCTTCACTGATAAGATTTTATGTCTCGGGTTCTGCAATCTTCTGAACATATTGATTTGATAGTCCTTCGGGATAAATTTTTCTTTTAGCTTGGATACCATTCTATCCCATCTTTTAATTTTATGCTTTCCCTTGCATCTGCGACCGTCTTGCAGTTCATCCCACCATAGTGATGCATGACCTTTCAGTCTTGTCACTGCATGCGTCACCATCTTGTCTTCTTCGATATATTCATAATCTAAGTACTTGTCCATAGCTTGTACCCAATCCAAAAATTCGTCAACTTCTAAATTGCCTTCATACATTGGTACTTCTATTTTTTCTCTGGCTCCTATTCTTGAAACAACTTTCAATAAGAGGTCTTGTGTAGCATCCTCTGCTACATTTTCTTCGACCTCTATCTCTTCGATTTCATCTTCACTGATATCTCCAGTGTCTGGTGCTATCTTCTACATTGTTTCCATGGTGTCCAATCTCATTCTAAGTCACCTCATTTCTTCTTCCATTTATGGATTCGCTCTGCATCTTCTGGGTGGCATGATTCCACTGCATCACCTTTTGGTGCCTTCAAATATAAATCAAATCTTGATACCACAATTTATACCAATTTATCTCCTTTATCCTTTGATGGTTGTCTACAAACAATCTTAATAATATCTCTGATACCACCTGATGCAACCCCCCTACTCCCCTGTAAGGCTACACGACCTCCCAATCAAGGATCTCCAATTCTTGAGTCCAACGACTCCCTAAACCCTTAATGGTCTCATTTTTTATTTAAACACAGGATCTTTCGACTTTTTGGTGTAGGTATTATGATAAACACGACCTTCCCCCTCGTGCTTAAGAAATATCAAAGTTTGGGCGCTAGATTTTTTCTGATAAGCCCCTCCTTGATGTGATCTTGGGTGATGACCTCACGTAAACATGTAATTGTGGGTGTGCCCAAGAGTGGTTTGGAATCAAACTAATTTTCACCCCGCAATTCACCTCGAGCCACCACGTGTCCTTTTTCCAAAACCATGGTCTCAATTGTGGCCCACCCTCGAATTTTCAAAACTCGAGAACCTTCTATCCCTACAATATGACATGACCGTTGATCTCACGATCTTGATGGTGCTTTTGAACTGACGGCTGAGATCTGTTCCTTCCAAGTCTGTGGATCAGATATTCCCATTTCAAATCAACGAACGAGATTTATTTTGAGACTTCATCGTTTGAAGTTTTCAACTCTCAAACATTGCTTTCTCCTGTAATGGCAGATCTTCTGCCATGTGCCCTCTTCAATCGACGGTTCTAATCGTTTCAGGATTCTGGGCTTCGGGAATCTCAAATCTCAATTTCTTTCCCAATTGATTTTATCCGGAGATGGCAATCCACTGACACGTGTATCCCTCTGATATGAAAACTGTAATCCCTTTGGGTCTTCGGGCTTCAGACTTTTCAATTCTCAACTTTCACTTCTCCTTGAAGTATGCGGATTTCTGCCGTGTGTCCCCTTGAATTGGATGATTGAGATTTACTTCGGGTCTTTAATTGGATTCCACGAATTTGTACCATGTCTCACCCTTAATATGATGGCTATGAATTACTTCGGGTCTTTACCCAGAGTCCACAAATTCATGCCACATGTCCTATGGATATGACGGTTGAGATTCACTTCGGCTCTCCGGGCTTTGGGAGTTTCAATTCTCAATTGAGACTCTCGAAGTGATTTCTCTGGAGCTCAGGATCCACCATCATGTGTCCCACTGGATCTGACGGTCCAATTCATCTTAGGACTTTGGGTTTCAAGAGTTTCAACTCTCAACTGAAACTCTCGAAGTGATTTCTCCGAAGTCGCCGATCTGCTGACATGTATCTCCTGACGATCAATAGTCAGGATCTACTTCATCTATTTCACCTCCTCCTTGTCCACGGACTTTCAGAGTTGTGGATATTGCACCACCTGTCCTCCTTGACGATGGACAATACCAAATTATTTCAGGACTTCGAAACTTCAGTAAGTTCACTCTCCTACATGTGCAAATTGATAAGGCTTGTGCACCTTGCTCTTATCAGACGGTTGTTTGTCCTCTGCGCGGTGATCCAATGACTGTTGTCGCTCCTCCTCCTGAGTTTTCGACTTCCTTTGAATTAGAAAATTTTCTAAGTGTTCAAAGGCCTCGACCTTCGTTCGTCCTACGAGTCCGTCTCTTGGACCTTGTCTGCACTTATGAAAAGCGCTATCTCTTCTGAGCTTGATCTCCTTGAAGATTTTGATTTCCCACGCACTCCTTGCATTCTTGATATTTCAATAACTTTGTTCAAAGGATTTCTCGAAAATAAATTCATCCTGCACTCCTTGTGTTCCTCTGTTCCGATTCTTTGATGCTTGGTCGCTTCTTGACGCTGTGCACTCCTTGCACCTGGTCTAAGTTCACTTTTTTCTCTCTGAACTCCTCTGAGTCAATCCGAGACTCTGTCGATGCACTCCTTGCATATGAGATGCACACCTTGCATATGAGTTTCATAAGAGAAACAATTGAAACTTATCCAGCTTCGTCATGAACTCATACGATTAACTCTTAACAATCATACATGAACAAAATAAACTAAATCACACACACAAAATGTAACATTCATTCAATCACACATCAAATGAACTCAGTTCGAAGGATTTGGACAATTCTGTCTGTTCTATTCATTCATGAAACAAATTACATAATATTGCAGTCCTTCATTGCATCTTTCTTCTACTCTATTATGCTATCCCCCTGCTACTTACTCTCATCCTCCTTTTACAATACAACAACCAACTATCTAAGGAGTGGCTCCACGAGCTCTCTCTCTCTCTGTCCTGTCTGCAACCTATCCTATCAGGTCTTAGTGGTTACCTACCTTGTCCTATTACAATAACTATCAGTTATTTCTAGATAAGACCCAACACTCTATATTTGCAACTCCTTACAGTCCTATATGAATTTAAAAACATGATATATTTAAAAATGTTGTTTCCAAAATATCTCAACAACTCGATTTACTTCTGAGTTAAATTTTGATTTGAAATTCTGCCATGCTGAGATGCCGTATCTCTGCCTCCACGCTTGCGTATTTGACTTTGAAAGTGATGCTCCTGCATCAATCTCTCTACTAGAAATCTATGGATTCTCATCTATAGGATAGTTTTCCTCTCATAGCATCACGATAATAATTACTAGAAGTACATTGGGTAGTAACATAATCTTGCATGAAGATAGACTACAAGTACCATAGTACCATCACACTGTACCATAATTTGTACCATCACAACCATAATCATCATAATCCCAACGTGCTAAAATTCCCAACTTTATATTTTCATGTAAATAACTCACTACATGGTCTTCATATTAGAAATTAATAAAATGAAAAATAAAAGATTAAAATATAGAATTTCATGTCATAATAATATTACTTATCTTTATGGGAAAATAATCCTCTAGCTAGTTGCAAATGAAGGGTGTTCCTCCCAACCTTAGGCTCTCTGCCACACTTAATATTTCTACGATAAATTCCACCTCCGAGATGAGGATATGAATCCATAAGGGTGAAGTTCCATAATTTGGTTCTAAATTTTCTTACTTAGATCACAAGCCATACAACTCTCATAGGAAAGAATCCCCTTACAACTATCCTAATATACTAGCACTCTTCCCCCTCAATTTGTACAACACCAAAAATGAGACCACCTTCCTTTCTAAACAGTCCCACAACCTATCCCAATTCCCTTATAGTGCTATAGTGCAAGCTAGCTAGGGAATATCTCTACTAGAAATCTAGGGATTCTAATCTATAAGATAGTTTTCCTCTCATAGCATCACAATAATCATTACTCGAAGTACATTGGGTAGTAGAATAACCTTGCATGAAGATAGAATACAAGTATCATAGTACCATCACACTATATCATAATTTGTACCATCACAACCATAATAATCATAATCCCAACATGCTAAAATTCCCAACTTTATATTTTCTTGTGAATCACTCACTACATGGTCTTCAGATTAGAAATTAATAAAATGAAAAATAAAAGATTAAAATATAGAATTTCATGTCATAATCATATTACTTATCTTTCAGGGAACATAATCCTCTAGCTAGTTGCAAATGAAGGGCGTTCCTCCCAACCTTAGGATCTCTACCACACTTAATCTTTCTATGATAGAACTCTACATATTAGAAATTAATAAAATTAAAAATAAAAGATTAAAATATAGAATTTCATGTCATAATCATATTACTTATCTTTTTGGGAAAATAATCCTCTAGCTAATTGCAAATTAAGGGAGTTCCCCTCAACCTTAGGCTCTCTACCACACTTAATATTTCTATGATAAATGCCACCCCCGAGATGAGGCTATGAATCCATAAGGGTGAAGTTCCATAATTTGGTTCTAAATCTTCATACTTAGATCACAACCCATGAAACTCTCATAGGAAATAAACCCCTTTACAACTATCCTAATATACTAGCACTCTTCCCCGTCAGTTTGTATAACACCATGAATGGGATCACCTTCCTTTCTAAACAGTCCTCAACCTATCCTAATTCCATTCTAGTGCTATATCACATGCTAGCTAGGGAATCTCTCTACTAGAAATCTAGGGATTCTCATCTATAGGATAGTTTTCCTCTCATAGCATCACAATAATCATTACTTGAAGTACATTAGGTAGTAGCATAAGCTTGCATGAAGATAGACTACAAGTACCATAGTACCATCAAACTATACCATAATTTGTACCATCAAAACCATAATCATCATAATCCCAACATGCTAAAATTCCCAACTTTATATTTTCATGTGAATCACTCACTACATGGTCTTCATGAGGATCGCATGTATCACCTATGATCCTGAGATTAGAATAAATTACATAAAGTTAACAATCAAGGATTAATAATCAAAGGTTCAAGACTTTAGGATATAACATATGCTAAGGATTTTAGTCACTAAGTCCCTCTCCCCTTAGCCCCATTTCACTTCCCCCACTTATGGAATCATAGCCCCCCATCTCTTTTTAGTCCTTCTTTATTTGCAATAGTTAGGGATTTCATTATATAATCAAATGCATAATGATATTCCATGTATCATATTGAATTATAGACAACTATTCATTACATTTACGTTCATATTTTGGGCACAAAAATGGTGTATTACATTCTCCTCCCCCTTAAATTCCGCACCTTCCTTGGTGCATAGCAACACTATATACAATAGAAAAAATTTACATCAAAATTTCAAAATTAATGTAGGTGTGCCTCCTGCATATCATCCTCCATCTTCAAATTTTCTTCCTCATGGACGTAGTGGGTCCATCGAACCTTGACTTGCCATATTGATATATTTTAGAGCAATGTGACCTTCTTGTCCAGGGTGTTTTTGGCACCCAAATTTTTGGGTAAGTTTGCATGCGTGCATAGATAAATCATGTGCACACTTTAGTTTTGCATGCACATTAGCAGATGTGGGACAAATGGAATAAGGCGTGCATGCCAATAAAAATTCTATATTGTAGACTAAAGATCAGAAGTATACCACATGCATGCCAAGTCAGAAGAATATATTTGGGAATATTCCTGAATGATGAACCCAGAAAACACGAGAGATCATGGGGAATATGATGGATGAGATGGAAATTTCATTAGGACTTCCATGATCCAAAGAGGATATATGGGATGCATGTGGGTGGTAGAAGCATGTAAAAATGGATATCACTAGAGCGAGTGGAGCGGAGGTGAAAGAGATAGAGCACTAGAGTGGAGAATAGAAGGAAAAGGAGAAACAAAGAAACTAAAGAGGGGAGTTAGAGGTCTACAATAGAATAGAATTTAGTCTGAGTTTTGCATGAATGATGTGATGAGTCTTGGTAACAATTTTGTATGTTCTTGGAATAGCTCTGTAGAAAGTCTGTAATGGATCCAATCTAGAAGTATGTGTAGAATATAAATAGAGAGAACATAAGGCATTGTAGTGCATAACTTGTAGAATGTATTAGAGCACAGGGCACTATTCTTATGGCATTGTGAGTCTATTGATGTATGCATTCTACCATTTAATGGAGATAATATAAAGTTGTATTTCTCTCTATCAATGGTTGTGTTTATTTTTAGTTTTATGGATGAATGTGTTAATGGTTTATGTTGTTAGTATGTCAATGAAATGTGATGAAATGTATGAATGCTATCCTGAGTGGCTTCCTGCTATTTTTTATCCCTTCATCTCCGACACAAAGACCAGATGGTCTCTATGATTCTCATGGAATATTGGGTGAGACCTTCTTCAGTCTTTGACTGAAGATTGATATGTTGATGCCTTGGGGTTTTGTTGGTCAACTCTGGATGAACCTTGAGTCATTAACCCCCCAGTGTTAGGAAGGATGTGCACAAGTGATCCAACAAATGGTTCTGTTTTCATGACCTGAAGGGTTTGTATTGCATGATGAAGGGAGAGAATAAGGTTGAATCCATCTCGGGAGGAAATACAAGACTGGTTAATTGCAAAGGAAGATGAGTTTTCCTGACGAGAAAATTAGGGTTTGATAACCAATGTGGAACGTTGGAAGGATAGGTATATTTAAACTGATTTTCATGAAGTGTTCTTTGTTGAGTTTCCATGATTTTTGTATGAATGGTTGAAGAGGAAAAAATCTACTAAAATTGTTTTGAGACCCCAAGAACCATTGGTCTAGAACAAAATTACAATCGATAGGTTGAAGGAATTGGATAACAAGTGGGCTCAAGAAATCAACTTCTGGTTTTCCCAAGTGAAAAAAAGGATACATTATTGAGTTTATTGTAGAATATGGTGATTCTTTCAATGAGGTTGAAATAAAGTTTGTTGAAGGTGATAAAAAAATACTGTTAGAATAAATCTCGTTGTGGATCAATATGTTGTTTGTTGAAAAGTGACTGATGTGCATGGAGCCATATAGGATGGTTGAGTAGACCCCCTAGCGTTGGGGGGGGATGAAAATAAGTGAGAAAAGAGAGAGATGATATGGATCTTTTGAGAGGATCTAGAAAATGTTGATATGGTTTGTGAGGGAAAGAATGAACCTAGAAGAGAAGAGGAGAGAAAGAGCTAAAAGATACAAAAGAAGAGTTGAGCTAAAGAGGAAAGAAAAAAAGAGGATCGAAAAGAAGGTAGAAAGGGGTGAGAGATGAGGGGTCATAACCATAATGAAGAGGAAGGAGACCACACTAGGAGGAAGTGCGAGAGAGAGTGTTGTGCTAGAGATAAGCACATATGAATAGGTCATTGAAGAGGCGTGCCATTAGGAGTAGGGTATCTAGTGAAGATACCAAAAGTAGTCGTAGTAGGGTCATATGAGATGAAGTCCAACCCCATTGGCTATTGAGAGATTCCACAACCTTAAAGGAATATGAGGTGCATAATAGAGGTACTAGAGTAGGAAAGGATGGTGAAGAACCCCTACAATAAGGGGAAGAGGCTTTACCTATAGTGTATGGTCTTACACGGCTGGAAGTAGGAAACTATCTAGGTTCCCTTATAATAAATGATGAGAGAATATGGAGGTACCCCCTATTTGAACCATCCCCCTTGCACATTTGTAATCAATATGAAAGAAGAAAATATAGCATAGTGATAGGAGTCAAAGAAGACATAGGAGTAGAAGGAATAAGAGAGGATACACGTGAAGAAGAAGACACATTCAACATTACTTCACAAGGGAGAGTATTTGTACCTATATCCCCAACCATGAGAAATCAATTTGTAGGAAACAATCCTATATTGAGAATGGTGAATCAAGATACAACAATGAGGCTACATGTATTCCATGGGATGAGTAAGGATGATGTAGAGCAACATTGCTTCTCGTGTGAAGCTATCTAGTTTTTGAAGAGGATCACAAATGAAGCATCGAATATTGTGTAACTAGAGACAAATGTCAAGGACATACCCCTAACATGGTACATGAAGTACAATGAAACTATGCCAATGAGACAAATGAGGTCCTTGACAAAAATTAAGAGAGATATTCTTAAGGAGTTTCAAAATCCTAAGTCAAAATCATAGTGCATTACTAAAATTAAGGAGATCAAACAAAAAATGGGAGAGACCATGTGGGACTATGAAAAATAGTTCAAAATACTATTAGATAGGCTGACATTCCAAATCCAATATATTTAGCATAGGGAGTGGTTCATCACGGGACTGCTTCCCCATATCCAAGTTCCACTCACCCAATGTAAGGTCACTACTTGGGAAGAGGCGATGGAGATTGTGATGCACCTAGAAGCTATGCCAGGAGGTGGGAGAGACATCAACAATATTTTTGCAAGTACAATCCTATCTTCTAAATATAACAATGAAGTTTCAAGATATAGAAAATATGAATTTGGTGCAGGAGCATTTGTGGTGTGCCAGGATTTGGTTAGAAGGGAACCACAATGATGAATATCCTACGTTGGGAAATTATTTGTTCATGGGTGTGACATATCCATTTTCGACTGGGCCTTAGACTAAGTGGTATGAGATATGTAGATAGTGGGGACATATCCCACTTCATTTCCTAGCACTAGAGAAATACTAAAAAACTCACCATACTCTGCTTTGTGAGTTTTTCAAATCCATGGGGCATGATGTGAACAATTGTTGATCACTTTAGTTGATGCAATACCACATCCATGATGCCTTTTGGGTTCAGGAAGAGAAAAAAGGTGGTGACCACAGGGGCGTAGAAAGAGGTGGATACCAAGGAGGTCCTAGAGGTGGATATGGACGTGGTTGGGGATGAGGATATGGAGGAGGTGGAGGAAGACCACTCACTTTCTTTAATTGTGGTGAGACAGGCCACGTGACAATATTCTATACGAAATCACACTCTCTCTGTGGATATTTTTATAGTAACGCGCATGCCATGGAGGATTGTCCTGACTTGTTGAGAAAGTGGGAAGAGAAGAAGGAACACTGCAACATGGTAACTTCAAAATTGTGTGGGAACCAAAATAAGGATGAGGAAGCTAATGTGTTGGTGATAACCCAAGGTAGATCCAAGACAAGAATGAACTTGAAGCGTGCAGAAATATTGGGATATAGAACACAAGGAAAGATTAGAAAAGCAACACAAGCTCCTCCTAAGTTTGATGATGCACAATTGAAGTATTTTTTGTGTGATGCAAAAAGGTATCTCGAAGAAGAAAGAGAACAAGAAGAGCTACAACATGTGATGCATAGGTCACCATAAGAAGCCCGTGTATGTGAGGAAGTACAATGCACCACATTGCGATCGTTGAAAGAAGCTTGAGAACGTGAAGAATTGCAGTGTGCCACACATAAGTCTTTGAAGAAAGCTTGAGTGCACAAGGAGATACAACGTGTGGCGTAAAGTTCATTGGAAGAAGCCCACAGACAGGAAGAAGTGTGATGGGTCAAACAAAAGGAAATAGAGGAGCATGTGTGCAAAGAGATAAATAACACGATGCGAGAAGAAGCATTGTGCGACATTGGTCATGAAGAGAAAGCAAAATACCAAGTAAGTAACTTCTTATGTTGTTGTTTGAATTTGTTAAGTGATATTGATGTTGTGAGAAAGTTGACACACATGTTAACAAATTGTATGAGGGAAGAAGGAACAAATGTAGTTATATCCACCCCTCTACTAGAAAGGGATGTGTGCCAGGTCAGTAAGCAGAAGTGCATGGGAAGAGAGTTCAATATGACAACTGAAATTAGAATTTATGAGATGGATGGAGTCATACTGGATCTAGGATCCGATGTGAACATCGTGCCAAAGAAATTATAGGATTTGATGGGTATACCAAACTTTGTATGGTCCCCCAATCAACTCAGGATGGATAATAAATACATAATCTATCGTATAGGACGATTGGAACATGTCGAAGTGACCATTTATTGGGTGAAGATGAAGGAATATTTTGAGGTGATTAAGATAATGGATGATTCAAATACCTACCATCCACTACTTTGTATTGATTGGTCATTCGACAATAATGCCATGTTAAACTTGAAGAAAAGACAAATGTCCTTTGAGATGGACATTTTGTGCGTGATCTCGCCATTAGATACGAATGAAGGTGATATATAAAATGATCCTATGAATGAGGATGTGCAGAGCTCTATTATTGAAAACATATATCAAGTCATAGGGCATAAAGAGGACTAAATCAATCCCAAAATAGATGAGGAGTTGAGCTAGAGAAGTGTGAAGTCCTATGATACTGATTCAAAGGATGCCATGGACATGTTGTAGGATAATATATATGAGGTCTCTCCTAGGAGATCTGTGTGAATTACCTCTGTGATGCACGAGGATGATTTTTCACCCTATCATTTAGACGTGATGGATCTAGTGGCACATTCATTTCTAGAATGCAGAGTAGTCCCTTACTCTATCAGGTACACACCCTCAATACAGTGTTAGAAGGTATACCCATGCAATGGTGGGTAGTGCATCGAGAACATACCCACAAATGAGAATATGTCATGGACTCAATGAAGGAAAGGTTCAATTCATGGGTTGATATCCACAAATACATGTGTTCCTACAAAAGGCACTATTTGGCCAAGCAATGGTTGAATACATGAAGGATCTTCCAAAAACCTAACAGGATCTGCCAATAGGAAGTTTCGTCCATCATGTTCCTCCATATAACATCGAGCTACCAAATGAGCATCCCATCCCTAAGGTGGAACCAAATGTAGAATTGGGAGACTAGAAGACTATTGAATATTCTCCATGGTGAAGACCAAGAAGCTATATTCGTGTGAAAAAGCATCGTGACCCACCATGGGATAATGATACAGATTAACATATGGTTTGAAGATTTAGGGGTGCACATAAATCATGCACGATGCCCCTGAATAATAAGACTCCACACATGTCTAGAGTAGTTAACATCTCATTAAATATTAGGTGGTGTATAAACTTTCATGTAATAAATACAAACACAACCAACCGTACGCTACCAAAGAGTTATCACGTTTTGAGAATAACTCGACAATAAATACCAAAATAAATTTTATATATTTTACACATTTGATAGCAGATTGCAGTTTAAATGCCATATGGATCCTAAAGGACATAAATGAAGATGAAGGGTACCGGTGACAAGGTGGAACCAATGGTATCCATAAGGAGAACTAGTCCTTCCCAATAGTCGAAGATAAGGGAGTGTTGAGATGACATATGCAGTTATGTTCTCACGGTCCTTGAGGAACATGTTACTACTCTCAAGTCCATCAACACAATAACACATTTATAAAGAGATCATCATATCATATCAGTGTGGAAATATTATATTATAGGCATTAATACTACCCCATTCAGATTTGTTGGTTACTATTTTAGTCTATGTTTATTTCCATATAGGTGAAACATAACATAAAGCGTTACTAGGTGATGGGTAGGTGCAAATCAATTGAGTCCAACCCTGTATTCACATTCCTCCATCTCAAGACTCGACAATACCAAGGCACCTAGTAATTGCATCCACCAATGGCTTCTTCTGACAAGCCGTAGGCTCGCAACAAAGACAAGGCTATCAAGGACAAGGAAATACTAGAGCCAACATTACACAATAATGTTAGTTTCATGGTATCCCAGATTGGGAAGGTTCACAACATCTTCTTCATCGACTATGATGTTTGAGATCCATTTTAGTTCCCAAAGCTCTTGTTCCCCAACTATGCACATGAAATTATGAGTGTGGATGGGAATCCACTGGTACTCACACAGGAATGGGCCAACACACTTCAGTAGGTTAGTGTCCTAACATTGGTAGAATAACCTCATTATTTCCATGGTGCATTTGTTACGACCAGTGTCCACTTCCTACTTACTCGGTTGTACAACGACTACCTTTGGATAGACAATAAATACCTAGTTGATGTAGAGACCATACATTGGGTTACTGGTATTTCGATACATGGCGAGGAACCAACAAAAACACTCAGAACCAAAGATGCAACAGAAGACGACATTTATGGAAAGTATGGTACACGTCGAGGGACCCACAGTGTGGTGATTACAGAGATTAACGATCAACATGTCTGATTTTCCACCCAACTGCTAACAACATAATTACTGACTTAACGAGAAATGTGACCTCAAAACGAGAACTCTAGCCCTTAAAACCCATATTTTTGCATAAAAAAGCATGAAAATCAACCCCCAAATAAAAAAGTGATGTTACTGGTGGCACCATTTTTCTAATCGGGTTAAAATTACAACTTTGTAGAAGCATGGCCTTAAAAAATCAAATAGTTTCTCAGAAAAACCTTAAAATGAACCCCCAAATAAAAAAGCAATGTTACCGGTAGCACCATTTTTCTAACAGGGTAAAAATTACAACTTTTTTCAAGCATGGCCTTAAAAAATCAAATAGTTGCTTAGAAAAACCTTAAAATCAACACCTAAATAAAAAAGTGATGCTACCTAAAGAAAAATGTTTTTTCTAAAAGCTAAAATTATATCTAATTACGACCTAATTGAAACTGTGGCCTTGAGAACGAAACTCAGACCCTGAGAACAAATCCCTACTCAATTAAAAACCCAAAATTGGATCCTAAATGGTCACTTGAAAATTTATTTACTATTTTTTTTTAAAATTTACATTAAAAAATAAATAAAGAGAAAGGAGAAAATCTTCACAATTTTTTTTAAATGAAGAAAAAAAAATATTCAAAACCCCCAAAAATACTCCAAAACAAAGGAAATACAATTCTAAAAATAATTTAAAAAAAAATCTAAAATAAAAATAAAAAATAAAAAAACACTAAAACTCCTTAACCTAAAACTTT
>ML777106.1:988133-1023315 GCA_009831015.1 Picea engelmannii | reverse complement strand
TAAATTATTTGGGAAATGCCAAAAAGATGAATTCCCACTCAACATCGTTGTAGTCGTTGAATGTTGTATTGGAGATGCTCAAATGGTGTGGGAACACAACATCCTTAATGAATTTATCGACAACTGCTTTGAAGCTCATAACTTTTTTGCCAAATATTTTAAAATAGTGTTATTTAACTACAATTATTTTCTATGTATCTAAGTAAAGGTAAAAAATGTGTTAAAAATGATATTTCCACTATATTTAAAAAAATATGGAACCATAAATTAATTAATGAGACATAATTATAACAAAAATCTTAATTTCAAAAAAGTAAATAGTATACAACATTTTTAACATTGAAAGAAGCATGGAAAAATGATTGAAAACACCGTTGAATTTTTTTATAGAAAATAGCTGAAAAATAAAGCATTTAAAAAAATAATGTGGATACATTATGGATAAGAAGATTTAAAATATAAAAAAACAACATAAAAAGGGAGGGATGTGTTATTGGTAGAAAAACTTTTCAAAACGAGGTAGAAAATGTGACCCCCCGCAAAACGAGAATTTGTAGAGTTTTTGTTAAGTTGGTAACTATGTTTAGCGTGTAAATTATTTGGGAAATGCCAAAAAGATGAATTCCCACTCAACATCGTTGTAGTCGTTGAATGTTGTATTGGAGATGCTCAAATGGTGTGGGAACACAACATCCTTAATGAATTTATCGACAACTGCTTTGAAGCTCATAACTCCGGTAAGGATTTCCACTACAATTGGGTTATCTGCTTCTTGCCATGATTCTTTGGTGACCCCCTCTAGGCCACGAGCATGCTGTTGTGGGGGGCCCAACCTTGGAGACCCCCCAATTTATTTCAACACAAATCCACAAAAATCCCACCGTTCAAGCCAACAATGACAAAGCTTTTCATAAATGGTACAATAAGCTCATTCAGGTTGTCGATTCACAATTGCACATCTCAGACAATATCATTGACATGTATGCAAATTTTCTTGAATTTGAATGCAATTTTCATAATGTATACATCTATCCCATTGATGAATAGGGAGTTGCAATGGTCATGCTTTTGTTCTGTATTACGTAAGAAGATATCTAGTAGGGAGTTTCCAAATGATCGGAACATCTGAAACCAACCCTTGACGATGAGATGGACACCCTTGAGACTCACACCAAAAGAAACCAAGATAGAAGGTAGGTTGAGGCCACTCGGTAGAAGGACCATGGCGGGGCTTAGGCCACCAGGATTCCCAAAGACAAGGAATCCCTTAAGAGGAAGAAGAACATTGTTTCCACTTCCATGGCCCCTCTCCACATCAGGTCCAACCTTGAACAAGAGAGTGAAGATCAACGATTCACATCCTTCCTAGACATCCATGATTCCCCTATTAATGAAACAATCCCAGCACAGACTGCACATACACCTTTAAATCCCACACATTCCAACACAAAAATACAACGAATTGGCCAAGCCATCGAGTTGGCCACTGACATTACACCACAAGGCCTAGGACGACTTGCGTTTGGTATTTCAACTCTTGTCAAGGAACTCATAGGTCATTTGGTTTTACAACAAAATACTCAAAGGGAGGCTACAATCAACTTCAAATATCTTTGTCGTTAGCTTGTGGGTGCATTTCCCTCTGATGACACTCAACCTTGACCACAGGAGAGTGCTCCCAACATTAGTAGTCACGAATGGGAACTAAAATTCTACCCATCGATGGTCATTTATTTTGACGCAGCCACTGTGGGAATTTATTTAGTATTGGTCCCCACCCCAGCCATGTAAAATTACATTACCACCTTAATTATATAATTAGGGGAACGACACCAGACACTTAGTCTAGTTCATGAGAAACTTCAACAACAACACCAATTAGAACTCGTCATGTAGTATCAGACTCATGTGCACTATCAGGAAGAGGTGTAGGTTCACCAATTCTTGAAAATGATATATGATACCGAAGTATCGACACATGAAGAAACAAGAGATCAAAAAACGGAAAGTGTTACCACCCACAACGAGCTCCTAGGCACAGTTGATGAACTGTACACACAAGTACCTAGTACAAGAGATGAGGCTCTGGAGGTTTCCTCATCTCAAAAAATTTATTTCGTAAGGGTGCATTTTTGGGTATTGGAGTCACAGAACCTCACACTCTGCACATGGCTCCAATAGTCTCCACCAAAAGATATGGAATTGTAAAAGAAGATTTTGATAGTTGAGAAAGCACTTTAAAATAGCCATGCATAACTCAAATAATTTTCAAGATTGATTGAATCCAACTTTACCCTATGGAATCACCTTTAGAATCCACCAAAGATCAACTCCATCAATGAACAAGTTCATTTTGTCGAAGCAGAGGTTTCCCAATAGAAGAGAAACTTCACTTCCTTAGCCCCAGATGAATTCCAGACCATGATGACAACCATCGCCAACAAGACAAGTGATATCATTTCCACCTAGGAGGAACAAAAAACTATCTCCAGGCTATCCAACGAAGCAATCAACCAGGCCCAAATATGCTACATGCATCTTGCAACAGTGCATCTCGTGGCCACCTTGATGCTTGAGAAAATGGAGCATATTTACCTTTAGCCTTCACACATCACAACCGTTGATACATATAAGTTGTTATATCTCACTTAGAAGCTACATGCCACCTTGGATGAAACTGATATCCAATTCCAGGAGTTCCTCTAGGAAATTGATCCAGGTGGATATCGGTGGCCACCCACCTTTTTTGACTGGCTCAAAATAGTTTTCTGGCAATTTTGATAATTTACTATTTTTAACAGGTTTTAACTTCCGGGGCCATTTTGAGGGCCTAAATGAAGGTTTTTCAAGATCTAGGTTCTCGATGATAGCCAAAGGCATGATTGAGCCCCCAAAATGAATCTCCTTGACGATACCTTTCCAACGAGCTATCATACGCCTAAAACAGAGATCGTATGCAAAAGTTACAACCCCAGGAAGTTGATGTACTAACTTACCCAAACGGGGCCCACATGACTTTTGGCGCTTCATCTCCTAGGGTTAGGTTTTTGGATGTCTAGGGTTTTTGACATTCCTGTTTATTGTAAAAAGGCCTTTAGAGCCTCATTTTAATCATCTTCTTGCGGATGCGAGTAGCCGTCACATCTCTTCTCATAGATAAGCTGCCACCATTCTAGTGAGTCTTTCACTCTGTATTTTTACAGTCTCTGTACATTTCTTTCATTAATATAAATCATGTATTACTGTATATCTATGTTTATGGTTGCATATCTGATACATTTATGTTATCTTATTGAATATCTGCGGTATCTCTGTGCATTTATTTATTATATCTCCACTTGCATTTCGTGCTGAAAATTATTCGGATCAGAAATCATGAAGACAATTCCTTCTGTTGCATATGTCACACCATGATCAAGGCCATTGGCTTGAGGACAAGACGAGTACTAGACTTTGGTTCCTATTAGAACCCAAATTTTTGGTCAAGTTTTCATGTGGGCATAGATTAGTCGTGTGCACACTTCAATTTTGCATGCACATGGGCATATGCACAACGAATGGGAAAAGGCGTGAACACAAATCAACATTATACATTGCAAGCTAAAGATCAAAAAGATATTTCATGCACACCAAGTAAGAAGAATATCTTTGGTAATCTTCTGGAATGACGATCCCAGACAACATGAGAGATAATGGGGTAATATATGGATGAGATGGAAAGTTTGTTAGGACTGTAATTCTCCAAAGAGGTTACATGGGCTGCATGCATGTGGAAGAATTGTGCGAAACTAGAAATCACTAGAGCGATTGAGTGGAGACGAGGTGAAAGAGATAGAGTGCCAGAGTGGAAAACATAAAAAAACAATGTAGCAAAGAAACTGAAGAGGGGAGTCAGATGTCTGCAACAAAAGGGAAGTTAGTCTGAGTTTTGTATGAAAGATGTGATGAGTCTTGGCAACAATTTTGTATGTGGCTGGAATAGTTTTGTAGAGAGTTTGTAATGGATTCAATCTAGTAGTATGTGCAAAATATAATCAGAGAGTGCATAATTCATCTTAGTGCATAACTTGTAGAATGTATCAAAGCATAGGAATCTATTCCTATGGCATTGTGAGTCTATTGATGTATGCATTCTACTATTTAATGGAGATACTGTAAAGTTGTAGTTCTCTCTGTCAATGTCTGTGTTTATTATAAGTTTTATGGATGGATGTGTTAATGGTGTATGTTGTTAGTATGTCAATGAATTGTGATGAAATATATGAATTCTATATCGAGTGGCTTCTTGGTATGATTTATCCCTTCATCTCTGACACAAGATCATACGGTCTCTATGATTCTCATGGAATATTGGGTGAGACCTTCTACGGTCTTTGACTAAATATTGATATGCTGACACCTTTGGGTTTTGTTGGATGAACCTTGGTTCATCAACCCCTAGTGTTAGGAAGGATGCACGCAAGTGAGACAACATATGCAATTTGTTTGCACCTGAATATCTCATTTTTTTTCCACCTAAATAAAATCCCAGTCAATTGTAGTGTACATAAATCCATCACTAAGGCATGCTACTATAATTTTTTTTTTCTCTCATACTAACTATAACATACCCTCTTGCTAAAAAAATATTTAAATGCTCTATGCAACTAAAATTAATACCATGCAACATGCTTAAATACTCATGCATATAACAAAAAATATAAAAACATGAATGCGACTTTTCAAGAAAAAAAACAAACAAACAACATTCATATAAAATCATTTACATAGTGGAATTAACATCATAAAACATAAAAGAAAAGTTATTTGTTTATAAAGTAACCAATTGGTTGAGTACGAAGGATGTTCCTCCTATCCATAGGCTTGTTTTTCATTTCCGATCAACAACAAGACACCCCCAAGTTGAGGCTATGAGTCCACAAGGAGGTCTGGCCCTCTCAACTGTCCACTTTCCACATTCAACATCCCAAAACCCAGGTTATACTCCATGAAAAATTCGAATCCACCAACTCTCTCTTTCCCCTCAACCCACATAAAACAAGAATGGGATCCCCCTTCACTACACATAGTCCCTCAGGCCTTCCCACTTCTCTCTTAGGTTCCAGTGCACTCAATTGGCTAGGAAATCTCACAGCTAGGGACTCCAAGAATTCTCAATTGTTCCGGGAGTGTTCACACAACCGTCTCAAGGCTCGTTTGGAAGTTTCCTCCATAGGAAACACACCTATAGGAATACAACCATGTTACATGAATACAACCTTATTTCCAACATCAAACACAACCCAAAAAGATGTCTTTCCATGGCTAGCATGGTTGGTTCTGTAACGTCCCCAAGATGGGCCATGCCACACACAATTGTTTCCTATGATACCACAATGTAACGTTTCCCATTACCAACAAGTTCTAAAATTAGCTTTGATACCATTTATTACTTAATGAATATGCCCTACATATGAACAAAAATGCATTCCTAACATCATATAATCTTCATGAATAATTATAATAGTGACACCACAACAAAAATAATGTAATTAATTGCACAAAATTCATATCAACAAATAAAATACACTTATCTTTTAATGGTAAATCAACAACTACATGCATACCTCAGATGTTCCTCCCAACCATAGACTCTATTGTTCATATACTCTTAACAACATGTCACCCTTGAGATGGGTCTATGACTCCACCAGGGAAAAGGATCTTAAACCAAACTAAGGTATGAAAAATAGCTCAACAAAGAATAGGCATATGTGCCAACTCTAGAAACAATTCCTAGCTCGCAACCTCTCATTCCCCACAACCTATCCCATCCCAGGAAGTGTACCCCTTCTCTAGTAAAAACTCCTTCGACTATCCCACCTTCCTTCTAGAGATTCAACAATAGGTTGACCAAGATGTCTCAAAGATCTATGGCACTTGGAACACAAGGTTTCTCAAGAGTTCAAGACTCACTAGCCTAGCACTCGAGGAAACTATCCCCAACAATTCTCCCACCTAGAGAAATTGCTCCACAAGCCCGACAACCTACTACTTCAATCCAAAACACTAATGATTTACTCGGTAATCATAGCTTCCACACTCCAAGAAAGTTAAAACTGATGGATGATTGAATGAATGAATGATGGAATTATACTAATTCCCAACAATATATTTGGATGATCTTAACTTGACACTTGTTACCTTATGACTATCTTTGAATCCACTTGATTATTCTTTCCCAACCTTTAGGAACTTAGGATAAAATCATTACATAAGACTTTAGAACTTAAGAATAATATTATTTTATTTCTTGGGTTAATCCCCTTTGACTTAGCCCCTTTTCTCAATCCCTTAGCCCCCTTTCCCTCTCGTTGAGTCCTAGCCCCCAATACTCTTTCGTCTGACTGGGTCTATAGCACTGATGTATTTTATTAATATAATTGAGTGTGATTACATATTACATTGATATGATCATAGGAATTTTAGTATATAGGCTCTCTGGCATAATAATCACATAGACACTCTAGCCTCAAAACATATATACAAAGGAACTCTGGCATAAAACATCATGCCTCACCAACCTATCAATCATATGTACATTTAAAATTGGGGTTTGAACTAGGGTTATTACATTCCCCACCCCTTATTTACGCATTGTCCTCAGTGCGTTATATACACATGCACAAGAACAATTCTTCAAAAAGATTCAAAAATATGTTGGTACTCCTCCCACATGGAATCCTCATGCTCCCATGTTTCATCTTCAAGATAGTAACAGGTCTAATGGAACTTTATTGTTCCTATTTATTGATTCCAAAACAACTTTAATTTCATGTCCAATATGCACACCGACTAAACTCGTAAGTCACCTTCTTTCTCCACCTAAATCACAATCCATTGAATTACATGATTAACATCAAGAACATACTTTTTAAGCAAAGACACATGAAACACATTATGTATTCACATGGATGCAAGAAGTGCAAGCATGTATGCAACATGAACAATCTTCTCTTCCATTTATTTGAGTAATTCCAACCCAACCATTGCCTTGTCTGTTGGGTTTCCCCATCTCACTGGTGTGTTTCACTTTCTGCCATATAATTATTCAAATGGGCTCATCTTTAAAGATTATCGATACCCATTATTAAAAAAAAAATCAACTAGTGCAGATAGTCTTCCCACTTTGATGGTTTATCCATCACATACATTCTTAGCATATCTTCAATCACCTAATTGGCCTTCTCTATACTCCCATCTGATTCCAGGTGATATGTTGTATTAAAATTCAGATTTGTTCCAAATCTTTTAAATAATCTCTTCCAAAAGTTTGATGTAAATTTGGGATCTCTATTAGAAATAATTACCTTGGGCACACCATTGAGCTTGGAAATTTCTCTCGTAAATTTATTCAATGTTAGTTTCCTTGTGAGTTGATTTCATTGGAATAAAATGAGAAAATTTAGTTAGCTTAACCACCATCACCATGAAGGAATCATGTTTCTTTACTGTTCCAACAAACTTGGTTATAAAATAAATTGTCACAACTTCCCACTTCCACTACAGAATGGAAAATGGTTGTATGAAACCAACTGGATGTTTGTGCTCAGCCTTGACCTTCTGACATTCTAGAAATCTGGCTATATAATCGACCACCTCTTTCTTCATACCTGGTCAAAAATATTAACCCTTGACAACTACAATTGTTTTTTGGTAACTTGGGTTCCCAACATAAGTCACATTATGCATTTCTCTTAGCACCATATTTTTCATTTCTTGATATTTAGGCAGATATACTATGCCCCTATACATGAGGATTCCATCCTCTCTTAACTCATAATATTTAATTTTTTGTTGAAAATGACCTTGCTGCAATTTCTCTTTTGTCTCCACATGATGCTGATATGATTGTGTAGCTTCCAAAATTATTTCTGTCCAATAATATTTATACATGTTAATGATTGTAACATGCATATCATGCACCCTCTTATTGAGTGCATCAACCACCTTGTTCTCTTTTCCTTTGATATGATTTATATCAAAGTCATACTCACTGAGGAATTCCATCCATATGATTTGTATGGCATTCAAAGTTGGTTGTCCAAACAAATATTTAAGACCACTATGGTCTGTCCTCAACTCAAATATCTTTCCCATAAGATAAATCCTCCACATCTTCAAGGCATGAACTATGGCTGCTAATTCTAAATCACGAGTGACATAGTGTCTCTCGTGCTCTTTTAAATTCATTGACTCATATCATATAACATACCCATTTTGGCTAAGGACTCCTACAAACCCTTCCTTACAGGCATCAATGCACAGAATGAAATCTTCATTTGGATCAACAATATTTAATATTGGTGCATTTGTAAACAAATTCTTCAAGTGTTGAAATATTTCTTCACATTCAGAATCCCACTTGAACTTCACACCATTCTTTTGCAAAGAAGTGATTGCATGTGAAATCCTTGAAAATCCTCCTATAAATATTTTTTAGTAACCTACAATCCCCATGAATGATCTCAATTTTGAGACATTCTTTGGTGATTGCCATCCTTGAATGGATTTTATCTTCTCAAGATCCATTGTTATCCCTTCCTCTAAAATATGGCCCAAATAATGTATCTGTGTTATACAATTATTTGCCACTTGATCACTTGATGGGAATCATCTAGGGGTTAGAAGTCTGAAACACTGAATTATACCAATTTTGCCTTAAGTTTACAACACCTTTTTCCCTGGTCGTTGGTTTCTCTTTTACATCTTGTGACCAAAAAATTGTGGCCACTCCTTTTCCTCTTGCAAAGGGTGACCAGTCTCTCCCTGCAAAAATTCATGGAATGACTAAGTTTGTTACTCCCCATTTAGGATTGGTTTCAAGAGATGATATTGAACCCTAGATTCTTCGTGGTTCGACCTCGATAAGATTTTCATCTTGGGCATGGAGATATTATCCAAACTACCCTTTGATATTATCTCTACTATCCTATAAATAGTAGGGGTATCTCATGGGAAAAGAGGGGGGAAAGGATAATGTATGCTTATGATGGAAGATTAATCACGAAGCTTGGGAAAGGGATCTAGTTAGAGCTTCAACAGGCTATCAAATTTTAAGTTGTAAATTGTTTCTATTTGATCAATAGAAAATGCACGTGACTTTCCCTCTTATTTGATTGTACATAATTGTCATAATATTTGGAAATAATTACGATGTTCATGTCATATCATTAGATATATAATTAACCTGTACATGATATATTTGATCTTGTGAAAGTATTTTTGTTGTATCTTCATGTGTGAAGATCCACATTGACAATATCGAAGGCCATCTTCAAGAAGCAGACAAAAAAGAAGCATGCAGGGACAACCGTTAGGTGACCAGGTAAGCTCTTTATTAAATTCACTTATAGATCATTTCTATATGATTTATATCTAGGAAGGTCCACGGTTTCCATATCTATTCTGTCTTAGGTCTAGGGAGAGCCTAAGAGAGGTAACTCCTGTAGGGTGAGAATATCATACAACATAATGATGACTTCGCTGGGGATCCCACTACTGTTTAGTTAGTTTTCTTCCCTAGTTTAGTTGATTTGTATTTCCAATATCCTCTCTTGTTGTAAGCCCCATTTTTTGTTCTTGATCTGTCAATAAGTCCTTTCCAAGGCCATTTGCAAATTTTCAACCTTAGATCTGATAGCTCTGCTTCAGATCTATTTTTTTTTCAATTTTAGAGTTGCAGCCATGGGTGATCCATACCCACAAAGAGACCAAAACTTTGTCATCACTTGCTTCTCCATTGTAGGGAGTGAACAACCCATTTTGGCTAGTTTCTCCACTGTAGGGGGTGACCATATTGATATTTTCACTAAAGGGAGTGACCATAAAACTATGGTCTCCCTCTAGCCCACTGCAGGGAGAAACCAACGATTTTTGGTCGCCTTGTGGACATTAACAAGGAGCGACCAAGCTCTGAAAGCCAATTTTTGAAGGGACATCGTTCAAACAAGGTTGAGATTTGTGTATGTCCTTTCTTCCACCCCTCTAAATCTCTCAGATATTTCCCAATAGTTATTGTTGCAACATTTTTTCAAAGTCATTTTGAAATTTTGTCTTGTGTTCCATTTCATTTATTTGATTAAAAACATTTTTTGTTTTGTGGGTATGACTTAGGTCATGTGATTTCATTCCCACGAGATTTTTGTGCTAATGGTACTTTTGTGATAGAGTCCACTTGTTTTTAAAAATGTTTTGGGTGTTCCTTTAGATTTGTTTCCATTTCTTAAACAAAACCAACTCTCTCGACTTGCATATCATCTTATAGTGCAATATTTTTTCAAGTTATTTGATTTTTTTTATCTTTATCTTTTTTCTTTTTTTTAATCTTTGAAAGCTTGGATTTTTTGTTGAAGACATTCTTGTTCTTGAATTTTTCCTTGGGTGTTGTTTCATAATTAGAGTGTTTTTGTAGATAGTTTAAAATGGATTCTATTTGTTTAAGATTTCAGAAACATTTATAGTTTAAGATCATTCTTCTTTCCATTTAAAGAGGAAAATTGAAAGTTGCATGATATTGAGTGCTTGTTTATATTAAGAAGAAAATAACTCTTCTCCTTCTCATAGATAGAATTCATAGAAAATAAATGATTTCATTTCATTCTATTGGATTTGAGTCTCAAACATCATTAATTTCATCTCCATGGAACTTTCTAAGTAAAAACTACCATTAAAATCAACCAACGCGTTAATAAAATTAACTAGATATTTTTGTTTATAGTACACCAACAATAGCTTAGAGCTAGATTCTTTGGACTAGGAAAAGTGAGTAAATTGTTCGAGACTTCTAAATAAGATTGTAGAACACTAAAGAGCGATAAAATCCAACTGTCGTATAGGAATAGCCGGGAACCCCCTATAACATAGGGGATAAACATGAGGTCGCGTGCAGAAGAGAAGCGAAGATTACCCCTCCAAAGATTGACCAATTGTAGTGGAAATAACGTATATTGTGGTTTTTTCTTGAGTGTTATTGGTTCATTTGGTCTCAGTTCTTCATTAATCTTGAATCCATTTGAGGTCCTTAAGAGTATTACCAATCCACTTGTATATATTCCTATGGAAGATCTGCAGACATTATTATCCTGCATATATTTTCTGTCCCAACTTTCAATTGTACCCCACTGGAGTCTGAATGCAAGTTGGTAACATTAGTGACCTTTCCTAGGTATCTATAGAGTTGACTGTGGGGGGATTCCCATGGTACCCGGGGAAGACATTGTATCACACTTTCATTACCCTTGGAGGGTGGCCCTGCGAAGCAAGGTTTTCTTGCACCGAGAAGGGCTGTGGCGTGGAGGTCGGGGTAACTACTTCTTATATCTTCGTTGATGTATTGACATCCCCTCTTTGAAATATCCTTCTATATATTTTTGCTTGGTTGATTACCTATTAGATTTATTAGGGGTGTGTTCAGTCAACATTTGTAGTTGGCCTTAGAGATTTATATTTTACTTTCACTATGGCCGACTGAGGTATTTGCAGATCTTGCAGAATGCAAGGTTTACCTCCTAAAGGGAAAGAGCCTCCACAAGGCCCTTATAATGAAGGAATGGTCGAAGGAATGACTTATGAAAATGGGAGTGTAGCTCTTGGAAGTGACCAACATGTAGAAGAACCGGTTAAAAAATTAATGGAAGGTGTGGTACCTCATGCAAATCCCCCATTGACTAATCCACTTGACCCACTACTCTTTGAACAATTGTCCACAACATATTTTGATTATTTTTCTTCTTACCATTTACCAGAGGGGATTCAGATGTCTACAACAAAAGAGAATTTAGTCTGCGTTTTGCATGAATGCTGTGATGAGTCTTGGAAACAAATTTGTATGTGGGTGGAACAATTTTGTAGAGAGTTTGTAATGGAGTCAATCTAGTAGTATGCGCATAATATAATCAGAGAGTGCATAGTGCATTGTAGTGAATAAATTGTGAAATGTATCAAAGCTCAGGATAATATTCCTATTTCATTGTGAGTCTATTGATGTATGCATTCTATCATTTAATGGAGATAATATAAAGTTGCAGTTCTCTTTGTCAATGGATGTGTTTATTCTAAGTTTTATGGATGGATGTGTTAATGGTGTATGTTGTTAGTATGTCAATGAATTGTTATGAAATATATGAATTCTAACCCAAGTGACTTCTTGGTATGCTTTATCCCTTCATATTTGACACAAGATCATATGGTATCTATGATTCTCATGGCATATTGGGTGAGACCTTCTACGGTCTTTGACTAAATATTTATATGCTGACACCTTTGGGTTTTGTTGGATGATCCATGGTTCATCAACCCCCAGTGTTAGAAAGGATACACGCAAGTGAGCCAACATATCCACTTTGTTTGCACCTGAATATCTCCTTTTTGTTCCAACTAAATCAAATCCCAGTCAATTGTAGTGTACATAAATCACTCACTAAGGCATGCTACCATAAAATTAATTTTATCTCATACTAACTGTAACATACCCTCTTGCTAAAAAATGATTTAAATTCTCTATGAAACTAAAATTAATAGCATGCAACATGCTTAAATACTCATGCATTTAATTTTTTTTATAAAACATGAATGTGAATTTTCAAGAAAAACAACAAACAAACAACATTCATATAAAAACATTTACACAATGGAATTAATATCATAAAACATAAAAGAAAACTTATTTGTTTATAAAGTAACCAATTGGTTGAGTACGAAGGATGTTCCTCCCATCCATAGTCTTGTTTTTCCTTTTCTATCAACAACAAGACATCCCCAAGTTGAGGCCATGAGTCCACTCTTCACATTCAACATCCCAACACCTAGGTTCTGCTTGACAAAAAATTCCAATCCACCAACTATCTCTTTCCCCTCAACCCATATAACCCAAGGAATGGGATACCCCTTCACTACACATAGTCCCTCAAGCCTTCCCACTTCCCTCCTAGACTCCATTGCACTTGATTGGCTAGGAAATATCACAACTAGGGACTCCAATAATTCTCAGTTGTTCTGGGAGTGTTCACACAACCGTCTCAAGGATCGTTGGGAATTTTCCTCCATAGGAAACACACCTACATGCATACAACCTTATTTTCAACATCAAACACAACCCAACAAGATGTCTTTCCATGGTTAGCATCATTGGTGTTGTAACGTCCCCAATCCCCAAGATGGGCCATGCCACAAAATGTTTTCCTCTGATACCACAATGTAACTTTTCCCATTACCAACAATTTCTAAATTAGCTCTAATACCATTTATTACTCAATGAATATTCCCTACATATGAACACAAATGCATTCCTGACATCATATAATATTCAAGCATAATTATAATAGTGATACCACAACAAAAATAATGTAATTAATTGCACAACATTCATATCAACAAATAAAATACACTTATCTTTTAATGGTAAATCACTAGCTACATGTAGACCTCAGATGTTCCTCCAAACCATATACATTGTTGTTCACATACTCTTAACAGTAGGTCATCCTCGATCTAGGGCTATGAATCCACCAGGGAAAAGGATCCTAAGCCAAAGTAAGGTCTGGAAAATAGCTCAACAAACAATAGGTATAGGTGCCAACTCCAACAACAATTCCTATCTCACAACCTCTCATTCCCCACAACCTATCCCACCCCAGGAAGTGTACCCCTTCCCTAGTCAACAATCCTTCGACTATCCCACTTCCCTTCCAGAGCTTCAACAATAGGTTAACCAGGAAGTATCAGATATCTATGGCACTTGGAACACAAGGTTTCTCAATAGTTCAACACCCACTAGCCTAGCACTCGGGGAAACTATCCCCAATAATTATCCCACCCAGAGAAATTGCTCCAAAGGCCTGACAACCTGCTTCTTCAACCCAAAATAATAAGGATTTAATTAGTAATCATAGCTTCCACACTCCAAGCAAGGTACAATTGATGAATGATTGAGTGAATGAATGATGGAATTATAATAATTCCCAACAATATATTTGCATGATATTAACTTGAGACTTGTTACCTTATGAACTATCTTTGACTCCACTTGGTGATTCGTTCCCAACCTTTAGGAACTTAGGATAAAATCTTCACATAAGACTTTATAAATTAGGAATAATATTATTTTATTTCTTGGCTTAAGCCCCCTTTCCCTCTCGTGGAGTCTTAGCCCCCCATACTCTTTTTTCTGACTGGGTCTGTAGCAGTGATGTATTTTATTAATATAATTGATTGTGATTACATATTACATTGATATGATCACTCACCTTTTAACATATAGGCTCTCTTGCCTAATAATCACATATACACTTTATCCTCAAAACATATATACAAAGGAACTATGGCATAAAACATCCTGTATCACCAACCTATCAAGCATATGTAAATTTACAATTGGGTTTTTAAATAGGGGTATTACATTCCCCTCCCCCTTATTTATGCATTTTCCTTAGTGCGTTATATACACATGTACAAGAAAAATTCTTCAAAAAGATTCAAAAAGACGTGGGTACTCCTCCCACATGGAATCCTCATGCTCACATGTTGCATCTTTAGGATCATAACAGGTCCACTAGACCTTTATTGGTCCTATTTCTCAATTCAAAAACAACTCTTGTCCAATATACACACCAACTAAACTTGTAAGTCACATTCTTGCTCCACCTAAATCACATTCCAATGAATTACATGATTAACATCAAGCACATACTTTTTAAGCAAATACACATGAAAAACATTATGTATTCACATGGATGCAAGAATTTCAAGAATGTATGCAATAGGACCAAACCTCTCTCAGATTTCAAATGGTCCACAATATCTTGCTTCCAGTTTTGGGAAGCTCCCCAATTTATGTGAACTCTTATTAGCTTTCATTTTCAAGAAGACATACTCTCCCACTTTAAATTCTTTGTGTGTTCTTCCTTTTTTTGCATAACATTTCTTCCTCTCCTGATTAGATTTTATATACTTCTTTATTTTCTCCATCCGCTCTTCCATTTCTCTGAGTAATTCCAGCCCAACCATTTCCTTGTCTTTTGGGTTCTCCCATCTCACTGGTGTGCTACAGTTTCTTCCATATAATTCTTCAAATGGGCTCATCGTTAAATATTCCTGATACCCATTATTATAAGAAAACTCAACTGAATGTAGATATCCTTTCCACTTTGATGGTTTATCCATCACATACATTCTTAGTATATATTCAATCACCTAATTGACATTCTCTATTTTTTCATCTGATTCCAGGTGATATGCCGTATTAAAATTCATATTTGTTACAAATCTTTTAAATAATCTCTTCCAAAATTTTGATGTAAATTTGGGATCTCTATTAGAAATAATTACCTCGGGCACACCATGGAGGCTAACAATTTCTCTCCTAAATTTCTGCAATGTTAGTTTCCTTGTGAGTTGATTTCATTGGAATAAAATGAGTAGCTTTAGTTATCTTAACCACCACCACCATGATGGAATCATGTTGCTTCAATGTTCTGGGCAACTTGGTGATAAAATCAATTGTCACAACTTCCCACTTCCACTACAAAATGGGCAATGGCCATAGAAAACCAATTGGATGTTTGTGCTCAACCTTGACCTTCTTACATTCAAAACATCTAGCTATATAACCAGCCACCTCTTTCTTCATACCTGGTCAAAAATACTAACCCTTGACAACTATAATTGTTTTTTGGTAACTTGGGTGCCCAACATAAGGAACATTATGCATTTCTATGAGAACTGTATTTTTCAACTCTTGAGATTTAGGCACATATACAATGCCCCTATACATGAGGATTCCATCCTCTCTTAACTCATAATATTTAATTTTCTGTTGAAAATTACCTTGTTGTAATTTCTCTTTTGTCTCCATATAATGCTGATATGATTGTGTAGCTTCCAAAATTATTTTTTGTCAAATCATATTATACATGTTAATGGTTGTCGCATGCATATCATGCGCCCTCTTACTGAGTGCATCAACCACCTTGTTATCTTTTACTTTGATATGATTTATATCAAATTCATACTCACTGAGGAATTCCATCCATCTGATTTGTCTGACATTCAAAGTTGATTGTCCAAAAAAATATTTAAGACCACTATGGTTTGTCCTCAACTCAAATCTCTTTCCCATAAGGTAATTCCTCCACATCTTCAAGGCATGAACTATGGATTCTAATTCTAAATCATGTGTTGCATAATGTCTCTCGTTCTCTTTTAACTTAATTGACTCATATCATATAACATACCCATTTTGGCTAAGGACTCCTTCAAACCATTCCTTCCAGGCATCAATACACACAATGAAATCTTCATTTGGATAAAAAATATTTAAGATTGGTGCATTTGTAAACAAATTCTTCAAATGTTGAAATATTTCTTCACATTCAGAATTCCACTCGAGCTTTGCACCATTCTTTTGCAAACAAGTGATTGTGTGTTCAATCCTTGAAAATCCTCCTATAAATATTTTGTAATAACCTACAATCCTCATGAATGATCTCACTTTTGAGACATTCTTTGGTGATTTCCATCCTTCAATGAATTTTATCTTCTCAAGATCCAGTGTTATCCCTTCCTTTGAAATATGTCCCAAATAATGTATCTATGTTATATAGTTATTTTCCACTTGATCACTTGATGGGCATCATCTAGGGGTTAGAATTCTGAAACACTGAATTATACCACTTTTCCCCTGAGTTTACAACACCTTTTTTCCTGGTCGTTGGTTTCCCCTTTACAACATGTGAACAAAAAATTATGGTCGCTCCTTGTCCTCTTGCAAAGGGAGACCAGTCTCTCCCTGTAAGAATGCATGGCATGACTGGGTTTGTTAATCCCCATTTAGTATTGGTTTCAAGAGACGATATTGAAACCCATATTCTTCATGGTTCGACCTCGATAAGATTTTCATCTTGGGGATGGAGATCTTATCCAAACTACCCTTTGATCTTATCTCTACTATCCTATAAATAATGGGGGTATCTCATGGGAAAAGGGGGAGGAAAGGAGAAATTAATTTTATGTTGGCATATTAATCATGGAGCTTGGGCAAGGAATCTGGTTAGATATTCATCAGGCTATCAAATTGTAAGTTGTAAAATGTTTCCATTTGATCAATAGAATATGCATGTGACTTTCCCTCTTATTTGCTTGTACATGTTGTCATAATATTTGGAAATAACTAGGATGCTCATGTCATATCATTAGATCTATAATTAATCTCTACATGATATATTTTATCTTGTGAAAGGAGTTTGATTATATCTTCGTGTGTGCAGATCCACATTGACAAGATTGAAGGACATATTCAAGAAGTAGACAACAAAGGAGCATGTAGGGATAATCGTTAGGTGACCGGGTAAGCTCTTTATTCCATTCTCTTATAGATCACTTATGTGTATTATTTAGATCTAGGAAGGTCCATAGTTTCCATCTCTATTATGGCTTAGGTCGAGGTAGAGCCTAAGGGAGGTAACTCCTATAGGGTGAAATATCCTACAATAGAATGATGACTCCGCCAGGGATCCCACTACTATTTAATTATTTTTTATTCCTCATTTTATTCCTCATTTTATTTCTAATATCCTTGCCTATTGCAAGCCCCAGTTTGTTTTCTTGATATGTCAGTAAGTCCTTTCCGAGGACATTTTCAAATTCTCAACCTCAGATCTGATAGATATGGTTCATATCTATTGTTTTTTCAATTGTACAGTTGCATTCATGGGTAATCCATTCTCATAGAGCCAAAACTTTGTGGTCTCTTGCTTCTCCATTGTAGGGAGTGACCAACCCCTTTTGGTCGCTAGTTTCTCCAATGTAGGGGGTGACTAGCTTGATATTTTCACTGTAGGGAGTGACCAGAACACTATGGTCACCCTCTATCCCTCTACATGGAGTGACCAAAGATTTTTGGTCATTAACGGGGAGCGTCCAAGCTCTCAAAGCCAATTTTTAAAGGGACATCCTTCAAACAAAGCCGTGATCTGTGTCTGTTGTTTCTTCCACCCCTCCAAATCTCTTAGCTCTATCCCAACAATTATTGCTGAAACATTTTTTCAAAGTCATTTTGAAATTTTGTCTCGTGTTCCATTTTGTTTATTTGATTAAATTTCTTTTTTGTTTTGTGGGTACAACTTAGGTCATGTGATCTCATTCTGTCAGGCTTTTTGTGTTGATGGTACTTTTGTGAGAGATTCCACTTGTTTTTAAAAATATGTTGGGTGTTCCTTTAAATTTTCTTCCATTGCTTAAACAAAACCAACTCTCTTGACTTGCATATCATCTTATAGTGCAACCCCTTTTCAAGTTATTTGATTTTTATTTTTTTTACCTTTGAAAGCTTGGGTTTTGTGTTGAAGGCATTCTTGTGCTTGAATTTTTCCTTGGGTGTTGTTTCATTATTAGAGTGTTTTGGTAGATAGTTGAAAAGGGCTTCTATTTGTTTTAGATTTCAGAAACATTTATAGTTTGGCATCATTCCTCTTTCCATTTAAAGAGGCAAATTTAAAGTTGCATGATATTGAGTGCTTGTTTATATTAAGAAGAAAATAATTCTTCTCCTTCTGGTAGATGGAATTCATCGAAAATAAATGATTGCATTTAATTATTTTTTCATTTTATTGGAGTCGAGTCTCACACATCATTAGTTTCATCTCCGTGGAACTTTATGAGTAAAAAAAACCATTAAAATCAACCAACGCGTTAATAAAATTAACTATATCTTTTTTTCAATAGTACACCAACAATAGCTTCGAGCTAGATTTTTTGGACTAGGCAAAGTGAGTAAATTGTCTGAGACTTCTAAACAAGACTTTAGAACACTAAAGAGGGACAAAATCTAGTTGTTCTATAGGCATAGACGATAACCCCCTCTAACACAAGGGATAAACATGAGGTCACATGCGGAAGAGCAGGGAAGATTACCCCTCCAAAGCTTGACCAATCATAGTGGAAAGAACGTTTATTAGGGTTTTTTCTTGAGTGTTACTGGTTCATTTGGTCTTAGTGCTTCTTTAATATCGAATCCATTCGAGGTCCTTAGGAGTATTACTAGTCCACTTGTCTATAGTCCTTTGGAAGAATTTCTGATTCGAGATATTTTCATCGAAGTGACTTATAAAGAATTGCATTAAATGAGAATAAATTAAAGCGCACCATTAAAGAAGGAAAAGATCAATAATGAAGAGACATAAGCATCAAATATGAACACAAAAAACTTGATAACAGAGTTCATCCCTGGTGGACTATGTTTCCGAGACCTTCTATCAAATGGGTAGGCCTTTTTATTAACTCAGTAAAATAATTTGGAAAAATATACAAGTATACCTCATTCTGAAATCAAGCTGCAAAAGTTTTTCTCAGATCAGAAAATAGACAACACCATTGAATTCGTGGCATTGAATTACCTAAAAATGTCTGTCTCCACACTTCAATCCGACTCTATCACTCCCAGGCCCAAGAGAAACTCTGTCTCAATTTCCATGCCCTACAACATATAATAAATGTTGAGGAAAACGTCTCGAAATTCATGTCGGTCCATACCCTCACGCACGTCCTCCCTTTAGCACTAGGCGGATGCAACTTTTAAGTAATAAATATGGCCTTGTAAACAACAGAGGGTCATTTTCCATATGGTTAGCAGAGCATGTGTTAAGGCATGTATAGAGGGGGAGGTCCTAGGGTCAAGCCCGCGGGCCTCCCCTTTTGGGTATCCATTGTAACATATATATATATATATATATATATATATATATATATTTCCACCGAGTTTAGCAGTGGTTCTAGATATGATGGTTGGTCGCCAGAATTGGTTGGGTCCCACAAGATTTGGCAGACCTGCCAACTTTTTAATTTTTGTATTTTCGTTCTCGAGTTGTCATTAGGCATTTTCCCATTAACACATGGAAGCCCATGATTGGGACACCAACCATTGGGCAACGTCAACCAACTGTACCATCACCTACCATGTTAGCATATGACCCACCACGTCAGTGTATGACCTACCACCTCAATATTCCATGTCACCATACGGTCTACCAAGTGGATGTATGGACTGCCATGTGGCACATTTTTACTGGTCCACAGAATGACCCGAAAATTCCAAATACAAGTGACATGTGGCAGCCTATGGTGCTTCTACGTCACCTTGTTGACGTCTGCATGACACGTACCACCTCCTGCGCATGCCACATACACTATATGAATCCTCACATCATTTGTACTGATGCTGACACCAATAGTATAGATGCTGACTCATCCCCCTACTGACGGGGCTAGTTTGACCAAACTTTGACCGTGAATATTTTTCGATCTATAACTCTGTTTGACGAGCTATTTGCATCATTGGAAATATTGCGACACACTCTTTGTGATGATATCACTTTCACTAAGTTTTGAGAACTTTGAATTTTCTCCCTTTCTCTATCTGCTGAGGCCATTCTAAGCTTCCTAAGTTGCTTCTACGAGTTTTGAGCTATCCTTAGTCTTCTCTAGATACTTTTTGGATCAGTTTCTAACTTTTTTATTCTACCCATACATTCAGTTCCGACTATTGACTGTACCGCTTGAGGCCGACTGCGAGTTTGTAACCTTAGTGACCTTTCCTAGGTATCTACAAATGTGACTATGGGGGGATTCCCATGGTACTTGGGGCAGACATCGTATCACACTTTCATTACCCTTGGAGGGTGGCCCTGCAAAGAAATGTTTTCTTGCACCGAGAAGGGTTGTTACATGGAGTTCGAGGTAACTACTTCTCATATCTTCGTTGACAGCTTGACACCCCCTCTTTGGAAGATCCTTCTATCTACTGTTTCTTGGTTGATTACCTATTACATTTCTTAGGGGTGTGTTCAGTCAAAATTTGTAGTTGGACTTAGATATTTATATTTTACTTTCACCATGGCCAACCAAGGTACTTGTAGATCTCATAGAATGCAAGGTTTACCTCTTGAGGGAAAGAGCCTCCATAAGGCCCTTCTAACAAAGGAATGGCCTAAGGAATGACTTCTGAAATTGGGAGTGTATCTCTTGGAAGTGACCAACACATAGAAGAACTGGTCAAAAAAATCATGGAAGGCATGGCACCTCATGAAAATCCCCCATTGACTGATCCACTTGGCCCACTACTCATTGAAAAACTGTCCACAACATATTTTTATTATTTTTCTTCTTACCATTTACCAGAGAGATTGGGTATTTCACCTCCTTTATCCACAACTCTTGTAGTCTATCCTACAAGCGTATAGTCAACTACTGCTGGTGTGTTGGATGTATGGGTTGACCTAGGTTCTTCCTTTGTTCTCCAACAAAACCCTAGAAACCATGGGCCCCTCTGATAAACCATAAGGAAACACTGTGCAAAAAGTGCATAGTATAGTCTCACCCGAGATGGATTATGGGTGATTGCATGACCCAAGTGTCAGAAATCATGGAAGGGATGGAACTTGTGGGAATGTTAGGAATATTAAACTTCTTCTATTTCAACAACCATTCTAGCATATCTACCATTTATTCATTCTTTTACACTCATTCTTCATAAAATAAAATGGGCACTATAAATTAACCTTACTAGATTCATATATTCATTCATTCAACATAATAATCATATCAAAGAAACATATAAGAAAAACACACATGGAGATACCGTATTTTACCTTGGTTCACCCCCCCTAGGCTATGTCCACAAATATCTTATGCTTATTTATTATTCTTCATCAAAAGGTCTTGCGCTACATGAATTACATCATAGGTTTTATTACTAGTGAGGATGACCAACGTCGCACCAAGATTACCCCTCCAAAGCTTGACCAATCATAGTGGAAAGAACGTTTATTAGGGTTTTTTCTTGAGTGTTACTGGTTCATTTGGTCTTAATGCTTCTTGAATATCGAATCCATTCGATGTCCTTAGGAGTATTACTAGTCCACTTGTCTATAGTCCTTTGGAAGAATTTATGATCTGAGATATTTTCATCGAAGTGACTTATAAAGAATTGCATTAAATGAGAATAAATTAAAGCGCACCATTAAAGAAGGAAAAGATCAATAATGAAGAGACATAAGCATCAAATATGAACACAAAAAACTTGATAACAAAGTTCATCCCTGGTGGACTACGTTTTCGGGTCCTTCTCTCAAATGGGTAGGCCTTTTTATTAACTCAGTAAAATAATTTGGAAAAATACACAAGTATACCTCATTCTGAAATCAAGCTACAAAAGTTTTTCTCAGATCAGAAAATAGACAACACCATTGAATTCGTGGCATCGAATTACCTAAAAATGTCTGTCTCCACACTTCAATTCGACTCTATCACTCCCAGGCCCAAGAGAAACTCTGTCTCAGTTTCTGTGCCCTACAACATACAATAAATGTTGAGGAAAACGTCTCGAAATTCATGTCGGTCCATACCCTCACGCACATCCTCCCTTTAGCACTAGGCGGATGCAACTTTTAAGTAATAAATATGGCCTTGTAAACAATAGAGGGTCATTGTCCATATGGTTAGTAGAGCATGTGCTAAGGCATGTATAGAGGGGGAGGTCCTAGGGTCAAGCCCGCGGGCCTCCCCTTTTGGGTACCCATTGTAACATATATATATATTTCCATCGAGTTTAGCAGTGGTTCTAGATATGATGGTTGGTCGCCAGATTTGGTGGGGTCCCACAAGATTTGGCAGACCTGCCAACTTTTTAATTTTTGTATTTTCGTTCTCGAGTTGTCATTAGGCATTTTCCCATTGCCACATGGAAGCCCATGATTGGGACACCAACCATTGGGCAACGTCAACCAAATGTACCATCACCTACCATGTTAGCGTACGACCCACCATGTCAGTGTATGACCTACCACCTCAATATTCCATGTCACCATACGGTCTACCATGTGGCGCATTTTTACTGGTCCACGGAATGACCCGAAAATTCCAAATACAAGTGACATGTGGCAGCCTATGGCGCTGCTACGTCACCATGTTGACGTCTGCATGACACGTGCCACCTCCTGCGCATGCCACATACACTATATGGATCCTCACATCATCCGTACTGATGCTGACACCAATAGTACAGATGCTGACTCATCCCCCTGCTGATGGGGTTAGTTTGACCAAACTTTGACCGTGAATATTTTTCGATCTGTAACTCTGTTTGACGAGAAATTTGCATCGTTGGAAATATTGCGACACACTCTTTGTGATGATATCACTTTCACTAAGTTTTGAGAACTTTGAATTTTTTCCCTTTCTCTATCTGTTGAGGCCATTCTAAGCTTCCTAAGTTGCTTCTACGAGTTCTGAGCTATCCTTAGTCTTCTCTAGATACTTTTTGGATCAGTTTCTAACTTTTTTATTCTACCCATACATTCGGTTCCGACTATTGACTGTACCGCTTGAGGCCGACTGCGAGTTTGTAACCTTAGTGACCTTTCCTAGGTATCTACAAAGGTGACTGTGGGGGGATTCCCATGGTACTTGGGGCAGACGTCGTATCACACTTTCATTACCCTTGGAGGGTGGCCCTGCAAAGCAATGTTTTCTTGCACCGAGAAGGGTTGTTACATGGAGGTCGAGGTAACTACTTCTCATATATTCGTTGACGGCTTGACACCCCCTTTTTGGAAGATCCTTCTATCTATTGTTGCTTGGTTGATTACCTATTACATTTCTTAGGGGTGTGTTCAGTCAAAATTTGTAGTTGGACTTAGATATTTATATTTTACTTTCACCATGGCCAACCAAGGTACTTGTAGATCTCGTAGAATGCAAGGTTTACCTCTTGAGGGAAAGAGCCTCCATAAGGCCCTTCTAACAAAGGAATGGCCTAAGGAATGACTTCTGAAACTGGGAGTGTATCTCTTGGAAGTGACCAACACATAGAAGAACTGGTCAAAAAAATCATGGAAGGCGTGGCACCTCATGAAAATCCCCCATTGAATGATCCACTTGGCCCACTACTCATTGAAAAACTGTCCACAACATATTTTTATTATTTTTCTTCTTACCATTTACCAGAGGGATTGGGTATTTCACCTCCTTTATCCACAACTCTTGTAGTCTATCCTACAAGCGTATAGTCAACTACTGCTGGTGTGTTGGATGTATGGGCTGACCTAGGTTCTTCCTTTGTTCTCCAACAAAACCCTAGAAACCATGGGCCCCTCTGATAAACCATAAGGAAACACTGTGCAAAAAGTGCATAGTATAGTCTCACCCGAGATGGATTATGGGTGATTGCATGACCCAAGTGTCAGAAATCATGGAAGGGATGGAACTTGTGGGAATGTTAGGAATATTAAACTTCTTCTATTTCAACAACCATTCTAGCATATCTACCATTTATTCATTCTTTTACACTCATTCTTCATAAAATAAGATGGGCACTGTAAATTAACCTTACTAGATTCATATATTCATTCATTCAACATAATAATCATATCAAAGAAACATATAAGAAAAACACACATGGAGATACCATATTTTACCTTGGTTCACCCCCCCTAGGCTATGTCCACAAATATCTTATGCTTATTTATTATTCTTCATCAAAAGGTCCCGCGCTACATGAATTACATCATAGGTTTTATTACTAGTGAGGATGACCAACGTCGCACCAAGATCCATAGCCTATGACTTGACACTCAGTTACACTCCATAAGTCTCCATTATCTCCTGGTCTATACAACCAAAAATGATACTTCGACTCAAAACATATCCAAGACTCAAGACTCAAATGGTTCTACAAGATAGATTCTTCACACATGAGTTCTAATATACTTCCTATCTACCTCATACATCATATTTATACAAAAATATGGGTAAAAACCCTTTACATTGACTACCAAAACCCTAACTCTAAGTGGAATCAACTTGTCCACATTCCAACTACCTTCACACGCTAATACACAATTCTCTCACACTACTTTTCCTTTGTTCCCGCCACACACTACTTCCTTGGTCCATTCTACCTCATTTGTTGCGCTTTATCTCAAACCTTTCCGCAAAATTTACTGCTCCAATAGGCCCCCAACACTAACCTATGGCTCGTCCCGAGCCGCTCAAGTTGTGTGTTCCTCCTGCACTGATTTCTCCAATGCCTGAAACTTCTTTGTTAGTTCATCGATTTGTGTCTTCATCTATGCACTCTTTTCTACCAGGTTCTCTACCACCCACAATGTTATGTGCTCCTTCAACACTTCTTTACTTTATGAGTGCACCTTTTCTAATATTCCTTTCTCTGTTTCTAACTCTGCTATCATTCTCTCTACTTACTGTTGAAGTGGCTCCAACTGAGCTTGTCTTGTCTGTTTATCTGCTTGGATTGTTTTCAATTCTGCTTGCATATTTTTCATTTCCTGTGCGGCCTTCATTCTCTCTGATATAGGCATTGCCTTCTACTTTTTTTTTAAATATTTAATTGCAACATTCACTTTCTCTACCCTCCGATCCAACTGTTGTATCCCTTCGTCTTCTTATAGGATTTTCCATATCCAAATAGTCCTTTCATAGAGTTCTGTTATTTCTTTTACTTACAACGCGATCATATTTGTGTGCTCCATTGCTTATTGCTCCCTTTCTGATCTAAATTCTAGAGGGGTAGTTGGTATCATCTTCCCATCCAATTCTATTATCTCCTTTTTGTAACTAGCCATCGTTTGCGCTATCCTTTGTATATTTTCTTCTATGTTGAGCTCCTCTGCTAGTGCGATGTCTAGAATTATTTGGAACAATTCCTCAAGTCTTTTATTTTTGTGCGTTGTTTTTCTTCATCTTGCTTCAGTTGTACCTCTTTGAGAGATATATCTATTATCTCCTTCTCTTCCTTGGCTATATCCAAGTTTGTTTCCTATGTCCTAGCCCCTGGATGTAATTCTTATGCAACGCTCATCTGCAACTTATATAACGCTTTGGTTGGCATCTTGGACATATCCAAGTCCAACTGTTCTACATGCTTCAAAGGTTTTTTCGCGGTATCCTCATCTACTTGTAGAATGTTTTGGATTATCTGGAATGTTTCTCTTCCCACTATTTTTGTTTGCACTATTTCCTTCTCTTCATGTATTGGCGCCTGCTACATTGTGCTTCTCTGATGTGTGACATTGAGCTGTAATCTCTCCAGAACTTCTTTGACCTCTATTAAATTATTCATCAATTATTCTTATTGAGATTCTGCAAAATATAGGGCTTCTTATCCTCGATCCTATACCTTATCTACTACTAGCTCTGTGTCATCCTCTATTATGGTGATTTGAATGGGATTCTTCTATGCCTTCATCTTCTTCCTCTGTTCTCCTATCTGCATTGTTGATTTCCTCTTTTCCATTTGCGAAGGTATTTTTTCCTCTATTATGTTTCCAGTCCCTGTCTCCTAGGTTGGGACCTCATCTTTCTTCTTTGTTCCCCTATTTTTTCTTTCTATGCACTCAATTCCTAGCACCGAGGCCCTTGGGACTGTTTCCTTCTTCCTTGGCTTCTTTGTTTTCCTCACACTTTCTGTGCACTGTGAGGATTTTTTGTTATTGGATGCAGGGCTACTAGCTTTATGCACTGTGGAAACTTATTCTTGTTCCTTTCCCTTTACTTCTTTCTTGATAGTTATGGGTACCTTCCATTGATCTTGCCATTATTATATTACCCATTGAACTTCTTTAGCTATGATGCAATACTGCATCTTCAACCATGTCTTCTTAGGATCTCTACGAGGTTGTATCCATATGTTGTTCCTGGATGCCTTGAAGGTGGAAATCCCCTCATTTTCCTTCACCACTTCAGGTGAAATCCTCCATGTGTCTACAATTTTCTCCTGCATCTCCTGTATGTACATGCCAAAAATGCTTGTATTGGCCTTCCACTGCTTAGGATATGTGTTGTGTCACAAGGTTTCATATCTTTTTGCACGACAATTTCCTTTTCTGTCACAAAATGCTGAGTATTTTGGTTTCTCCCATTCCTCCAAGGCTATCAAAATGAACAACCAAGAGGAGTGGAACTCCATTCCATCATCCTACACATCTCTGCATCCTTCTAAGAATAGGTTGAGAAATTACAATGCCCAATTGAGAACTGTTCCCTTCATGCACTATGAGGATGTTGTGACCACCCTTGCAAGCATCTCTTCCTTGAGAAACTTTCGTAATAACTTGCAGGCCATCAACTTTGTCGCAAATATGGTTGCTAAGTCATTGATATATTATCATACCTCTTCTTCCTCTGTCAGTGCCAAATTGTGCTTTGAACTCCTCTGCAATCGCTTTTTCTTTTGTATTATGATCTAGAAATTCTTCTGGTTTCATTCCATCTATTGGTAGCCTTGTAATCTTAGCAATTAAATCTACATCAATGGGGATGGGTCTGTCCATCCACAAAAACCCTCCATGAACTTGCACTAATAGTTGTTTAACATAGGCATTGAAATTCTTCCCCCTGCCGAAGTGTGGGATCTATAATAAATTCATAAGATCAATGTTATAAATCCATGTGATCCACTGTTTGGGTTCTAGTATCGGGATTCCTATTGAAGTTGACCCTCTGTTTTCCATGTAAACCTCCTGTGCAATCTCTGGAAACTTGGATACCTCTGTCACATAGTGATTTGTGTATCTCAGCTTGGGGACAAACACCATAATATCTTCTACAATGATAATTTAATGCGAAATGTGGGGCACTGATATCTCAACTTATTGTTGTGTGTACGCTTACATCACTACTGTCCTTTTTTTCAACAACCCCATTGTTGTTTCTTCTAGGGTTCCTTAATACTTCATTTCTTCATCTGTATCATGGTCATATTCAACCTCTAGGGGTTCCTTTGCTCTAGGTTTATTTGATTATGTATTATCTATGTCTTCTTGATCCTGTTTTCCCTCGACGTGAACCACTCCTGGTTTTTCTGTGCTAGGGTTTGTTGTTGCACTAGGCTTTCTCCCTTCCTCTGGTTGGCTTACTTCTTCCTCTTCTGGGTTTTTCTCCTCGACCTGTGTCAGATTGATTGATTCAATATTTGTTGTCAAAATTTCATCCGCATCAACCACCCTGGTCGTCTCCTCCATCAATCTGTTAGTACTTATGGTTCTTCACATGAACTGACTGGGTCCTCTAAACTTTGGTGGTGCCATTGTCTTAGCTCATGAAAAATATGATGTAGATCTCAGATGGGTTCTTCACAAATTATTTACTCACTCACACCCTGTTTTCTTTGTCTCTCATTTGCTAAAAAAACATAAGTGTTTTCCTTTTCCGTGCTTTTCCCTTTTTATAAAATTTGTCATAAATGCTCTGACGCACCCTCTTTTTTCCGTTCACCAGTTTTTCACTTTTTCGATCATTTTTCATCCCGTCGTGCCGTGTTTACTTTTCTTGTGCATAGTTTCTTGAATTTTGTCACACCAATTTTCTGTCTGCTGCGCATTGTCTTCAGGTTCCGTCATATATTTTTTTGGCTTCTATTGTGCACTGTAACTCTCAATTATATGTCTACCAGTTATTCCTCTACCTACTTCTTTTTGTGTTTTTCTTATTTTTCTTCCTTTTTCTTCTTTTTATTTTCCTTTTCTTCTTTTTCTTCCTACTATACACATTATGTACAATTCTACTTTATGTGATGCACTTAATAACAGTTGGTAGGTTGAATGTCCCTATAGAATTTTATTCGACTACCATTCACCATTCCTTGTATTTCCTTGCTTGCTAAATCCTTCAGTTGCACAACACCTCCATCTGTGATATACTTTATTTCATATGGCCCTAGCCAATGCATCCTGAACTTCCCTGGGTGCTGCACGTATTATTTTCATAGAGGAGAGCTAGATCTCCTTCTTTGAAGCTCTTCTTCTTAATATGTCTATCATGCCAAGTTTTATCCTTTTCTTTCTGTACCTCCTAATGGAAACCAACTATGATTTCGTCTTCTTCTAACTCCATGAGTTGACCAAATATTTCCTATTTTACACCTCTTTCTGTCATATCTGTAATTACTGCAATGTGCACACTTGGTATCAAATACTCTAAGGGAACTACTACTTCTTGTCCATACACCAACCTAAAAGGTGTTTTCCCTGTTAGCTTCTTGCATGTATTTCTATAATCCCATAACACTACCGACACCTTCAAGTCCCAGTCATCCATGTTTACATTACAAATATTGGTCAAGGTATTCTCCAATATCTTGTTAAACGCTTCAACTATTCCAATCACTTGAGCATGATAAGGAGTGCTCTTATGATAATGTATCTCAAATTCTTCAAGAATTTCATGGATTGTACTGTTGATAAAGTGAGTCCCTTGATCACTCATCAATATTATTGGAAATCCAAGCCTTGTAACTACATTTTCAAATAAAAAGTGCACTACAGTATCTATGATGCACTCCTTCATTGGTGTTGCCTCAACCCATCTGGTCAAGTATTTTTTCACTGTAATAATATATCTATCCCCTGATCTTCTTACGGGTGGATTAATGGACCTACAAATTATACTTCCCACTTCTCAAACACTTGCAAAGTTACTTGATGTCTCAATGGCATCTCATGCCTCCTGGATGGATTTCCAACCCTCTGAAAAACATCACTACTCTAAGAGTACTCCTTTGAATCCTTATGAACTGTTGGCCACCATAATCCTTCGTGCAATAAATTTTGCGCAATGGCCTTCCCTGCATAGTTTCCTCCATCAATCCCTTCATGTGCTTCTATGAAAATGATAGGCCTTTCATGCTCCATAACACATCTCCTCAAAATGTTGCTTGCTCCAAGTTTGTACAAGTGACCTGCAATCAATTGGTAGTCTGTAGATCTGATCATCGATTTTTTCATCTATGCAATATTAAATTCCTTAGGGGGCAATCCTATACTTAGAAATTCAATAATGTCAGTAAAATACTCATCAACAATGTGTACTGAAAAAAATTATGCATCTGGGAAGTTTTCCTCCAAGTTACTTGGTTCTTCTCCATTAGTTATCCTAGATAGATGATCAAGCCCTACATTCAATATTCCAGGCTTCACCCCAACTTCAAAATCAAACTCCTAAAACAATGGCAACCATATGCAAATTCTTCCCCCCAACACTAGCTTATTGACTAAATATCTAAGAGCAGAATGATCTATAAACATCTTGAAATGTTTCCCTAACAAATAATGTATGAAGTTTTGTAGTGCATATACCATAGATAATCCTTCCTTTTCTGTAGTATTGTAGTTCTGTTCTGAATCTGATAATTTTTTCTTGCAAATGCTATAGGGTGATCTGTATCACCTTCTCTTGGCTGTGTCAATACTACTCCTAGAGATATTGCAGATGCATTCACATGCACATGAAATTACTTTTCCCAATCTGGAAACACTAAAATTGGCATTGTCACCATATTCTCCTTTAAAATATCCAAACTTTGCTGGAATTCATCATTTTACTGATACTTGGTGTCCTTTTTCAACAATTTCTCCATCGGTGCAGTAATATGTGCATATCCCCTTATAAAATCCTTGTAATATCCTGTATGACCAAAGTGTACTCTTCAACTAACGCACTGACTTAGGTAGTGGTAAATTCACCATGACAACAATTTTAGTAGGATCAACTAGTAGACCTTGTTTACACACCACATTCCCTAACAAAATCCCAAAAGGTGCACTGGAAATACATTTATTAATATTCAATGAAATATGACACTCTCTACACCTGTCTAACATAAATATTAACACTTCCATGTGATCCTTTAATAAAATGAACACTATCCAATCATCCAAGTAAACCTCCAAAAACTTATATATGAAATCCTTAAAAGCTACTACTACTACTCTTGAAACAATTGCAGGTGCATTCTTCAACCAAAATGGCATAACTATATACTGGAATTATCCCCATTCTATAGCAAATGTTTTCTTGTGTCTATCTTTTGGTGCTATCTTGATCTGATGATATCCTGAAAACCCATATATAAATGAGTAGTCTACTTGACCTCCTACATTATCCAAAACATCATCTATAAATGGGGTAGGAAATAGATCATGTAAGTAAGCATCATTCAGTTTTCGCAGATCTACATAGATCACGATTCCCCCTCACTTATTTTTCTACACCACTATATGACTGATCCATTTTGATTCTTCCACAGGTTCTATGACACCAACCTCTAATATCTTGCCAATTTTTCCCTTCACTTTATGCTTGTACACTGGATTTAACCTGTAAGGTCTCTATATTATAGGTCCAACATCTGGTTTCAAAGGGATCTTCATCTCTCCAAGTTCTCCTTCTAATACCTTCATCTCTAAAAACATCGATGGAAAAAATCACTGTACTCGCGTAGTAACTCTGGGATTCTTTCTACTGTCTGATTATCCCAATAATCTTCAATGCTTGCAATCTTTGGGTTTTCTGCGGTTCCAATATTACCTTCTTGATCTTTAATGGTGCAACATAATCTTTTGAATCTATCTTTGGACCTTCTACTTCCTTCTCCCCTTCAACTTTTGGGATTTGGATATTGCGTGGGTTTTCTTCTGTTGGGTCTTCTTCTTCTGCAACATGATAACAATGTAACAACTGTCTGACTATATGTTTCTTCTAATATGTTGTGACAATCTCCAGTTTAGGTTCTTCAAAAATCCTATCTCTTATTACCTTCAGTGTTGCATCTATCTCCAGACTTCCATGCTCAAAGGAAAATGTAATCACAAAATTTTGTTGTATATCTTCCCAATTTGGAGTTTCCCAGTGTTGGTCTTTTTCTATGTACCAATTCATTGGAATGCCAAGTTCTAATGTTTGAATAAAATGATGTGTCCATTCTTCTGGTGGTACTAATTTCCATTGAATTATACATATTTCTACATGTTCTCTGGGTTGTCCAATTCCTTCATATTTTTCCAAATATCTATTCTCTTGTTTTGTGCCAAATATTATGCACAATAATCTCTTACATTGATACCAATTGCTTATATTCTCTTTATGTGTACCCCAACAACGGGTAGGTGTATCTTTCGAAGAAATATCTAATACTGGTAATCTTTTATTTTCCACTACTTCTAATTCAAACTTTATTAAAAATTCTTCCAAGTTATTTAGACCATAAAAAATAGTAGGCTCTCTTACCTCTGAACCAATCTATCTTAGCACGCACATCATTCTAGCACATCTTCTGGTGGATAATTCATGTAGTAATTTTTTCCCATTCTCCAATCCCGTGTCAGAGTATGAAGCATAATAATTAATACTCCTCCAACTCAACATTCCATCTGAATCTGGGTTGATGTAAACCTCTTGATGCGCGGTAGTTATATACAATTGATTTATTTCTTCTGTAATAAAATTTTCTGTCGTAGGTTCCACATAACTTTCTCCTTCTAATGGATTCAATGGTGAAATAACTCTATATTCTCCAGATTCAAGATCATATTCCTTTTATTCAAATTGATAATAGTCTGGTTATCAAAATCCCAATACAGACCCAACAATGTTGGATATGGTGAAGTATTATCTACTATGTCAATGACCTCAAAGTTTTCCATGGTGCACACTCCATCTAGATCTACTGGTATCCCCTTCAATATACCAATTGGAACCACTCTATGTTGATTTGATAACTTCAACTGAATAGGTGAGAATCCCATAGCTTCCCGTGTCTTCTGTAGAAGAACATTGACTTCAGACCCTAAGTCTAGTATAATATCCGCCATATTAAAATCTCCAATGTTTGCATTCAACTTGAATTCCCTACTTGTTCTTCTCTTTTTCTAGACCCGATTAACTATCTTTACCCCTTCTTCCCTAGAAAAGAGAGAATTGAGGTAATCACAAGTGGGTTTCATTCAGACAAAGCCACATGAAAGAGGTGTGTCATATGGGGTTTTCCATATAGCCTTTGCAGTTGTGTACATATGTCATAGTGGCAATAGATATTATGTGTGAGTGTGTAGAAGGAAAGGGGCATATACCTCGAAAAACATGTAGATTGGGATTGTATAGCGGAAATTTTTTTTCCAGTATTTTTTCCAGTTGTATTTATCTCAGTGGGAAATTATCCCTGTTACGGAAGCCCTGATTTTAGCATAATAAAATCATTCACATCACTGGTTTTCCCTCTGGGGTTTTTCTACGGGTATCTATCAAAAAATATTGGTTTTTATGTATGCATTATTTGGTTTCCATTTTTGGTTTTGCTATATTTATTTGAGTTGAATATTCCAGCAGTGTATTTTTTTTTTGTGAGGTGCTAATTCGATTTGGTGTAAGGAAATCACTAGATAAAAATATACCTAGGTGTTGGAATAAGGGGTTTTCAACATGATATCAGAGAAAATTCTCTGAAGGGAATCTTTATCTTAGATCCATATAATTTGAGTAGACATATCATATCTTCAAGAGATATTAGCATATCCATAACTAGTAGGTAGAAATCGAAGGACAAATTTTAGGGAAACATACATACTGAGGTAGAACTAGGTTTTTGCAGGTTTACAGGGTTATATGCAGGTTACAGAAGGGATAGATGCATACATACACTGGTCTCCTTGGAGACAATCATGTATACATGGGCTACAATAAGGACACATGCGTACATATGAGGGTTCCAATGGTGATAGGTGCATACAAATTCGTACATGTTAGTACAGGGGAAGTTTTCAGCAATAGGTTATTTCAAGGTCAATTTATCAGGTTGTATGGATGACTAAAACACCATTTATATTTGAAGACATATTGGATGGAGCATCCAACTTCCTATCTTTCAAAGAAAGAGTAACTTTGTCATTAAAGGAGTATGACCTTTGGGAGTTAGTGTAAAAAGTAGTTTCTCCACCAACAAATCTTGCAGCTTTGGAATCTCACAACAAGAAGGAGATGAAAGTAGAGAGGGTCATCTTGGATTCAGTGAAGAATCATCTAATTCCTCACCTATTTGAGAATAATATAGCCAAATATATGTTTGATTCCTTGGTAGGACTATTACAGAGGAGGAACATGAATAGGAAGATGGTCTTAAGGAATAGACTCATATCGGTGTAGATGTCCAGATTTAATAATGTTACCCACTATTTTATTGGGATAACACATTTGCATGATCAACTTACAACCATAAGGTATAAAATGGAGGATGTAGATCTTTTGAATGTGGCATTGAATGGTCTTCCCAAGTCTTGGGAACCATTTTTCAAAGGAGTCTGTGCTTGATAGAAACTCCTAGATTCGCAAAGACTTTGGGATGATTGCATCTAGGAAGAGACTTGGGAGGATTCTAAGAGAATCAAGAAGGGAATTAGTGAGGATAACTTGTCTCTTTTCAATGAGACAAGGAAGGATAAATGAAATGTTTATATAAATAAGGGTTACAATGATAGAGGAACATTGTAGTTAAAGAAGAAGAAGGTCTTGATTAAAATCAAGTGCATCTCATGTCATAAGAATGGAAACTTTGCAGCTCAATGTCTAGAGAAGAAGAATGGTTAAGGAAACATGCATACAAAAAAATAATCAAAGACACAACTAGATGAGTTTGCAGTGAAGTTTGAGAAGGATTACTCATTAGTTTCTTTCCTTTCTACCAACACAACTACTAGGACTGCATGTTTCTTGTATAATGGTGCATCCCGTCATATGATAGAAGAAAGGGAGCTATTTAGTAGTCTAACATAGAGGGACTCATATGTTCATGTGCAACTCGGTGATGATGCCAAGTATGTAGTGAAGGGAGAAAGAACTATTATGTTCCATCTTATGTTTGTTATGACCCAAGGGGAGCATATATAGGGTTAAATGTATATGATATGACCCAAAGGGGGGGCATATATGGGAACAAATGTACATGTAATGTGTAAATATATATGTAATAGGTTTTTCCTAATAGTAAATGGGATTCTTGTGCAAGTGTGAATAAGTATATATAGAGATCATGTACTCATTATTAGAGAGAGGTGAATTGTGATGTATGAATGTATTTTGTTATTGGGAGGAGTTTCTCCTACTCTTTAAGGAGTTATTGTGTAACTTATCTATCTTGGAGTTGTTCTCCACACTCACATTCTATACATGGTGTGTAATTATGTTATGTTATGATATTTTAAGCATTTGGATCATTACATTTGGTATCAAATAATTGATCCTAGGGTTTTGCTTCCTCAAACAAGTCATCTTGGAATTTTCGCTATAATTGTTTTTTTTTTTTTTT
>ML777106.1:958179-988098 GCA_009831015.1 Picea engelmannii | reverse complement strand
AGAAAGTGAAAATTGGAGGATGTTTATAAGACATATCAAGGTACCTTTGATACAAATTTCATATTTTCGGTCATTTTACTTTCAAAGATACACCCTATGAAAGATAGGGTTTCTGGATAGTCCTATAACTAGTCTCAAACAAGTGTTTTGGGTAAAATAGTCGTATAGTTTTCATAGAGGATCCCAATTATGTGAGAATGGTGGAATTGGAAAGAGGAAAGTCTATAGTAGTTTGGGTGTAAATTTCATAATAATTTATTCAATATTGGATGTGGGGCATTCTATATAAGTTTGCTCTCCAGCATAGGCCAAAATTCAGAAAGGTTTGGAAAAGTTACCATAAATTTCATTTGGCACACCTAGTTTTGGTTAGAACTGTGGCATTGCAAAGAATACATTTCAGAGTACTACAAGTAAAAATTTTAGACTCACAGGGATGAAATTATAGAAATACATCAGAAGGAAGGTTGGCCAAAAGAACAGACTCCAAATCAAGATTTCAAAGGTATGTTTACCAAATGTAATGATCCAAATGCCTAAAATATCATAATAGAAAAGAAGTACACACCATGTATATAATGTGAGCATGGAGAAGAACTCCAATATATATAAGTTACATAATAAATCCTTAAAGAGTAGGACAACCTCTTGCCAATAACCAAATACATTCACACATCACAATTCACCTCTCTCCAATAATGAATACAGGACCTTTATATATACCTATTCACACTTGCACATAATGGCCCTTTACTATTAGGCAAACACTATTACATATATATTTACACATTACATGTACATTTTTTCCCATATATTTCCCCCTTTGGGGTCATATCATATACATTTATCCTTATATATGCTCTCCTTGGGTCATAACAATGTCATGGGGTTCGTTTGATGACCAGGATGTACTTTACATACTAGGTTTGAAGAAGAATGTTCTCTTAGTATTATCTATGGAGGAAAAAGGTTTTTCCATTACTTTTTAGAGAGGGAAAGTACACATGCATCTAGAGAAGTCTATCCTGAACCGTGTAGTGATCGTTGGGGTTAGAGTGGGAACTTCGTACAGGTTGGTGGGAAAGCTTGTTCAAGCTTTGGTACATGAAAGTGAAAACCTATGTGAGTTGTGGAATAGGAGGTTGGGACACCTACACTACAAATCATTTTTGATTCTTAGGGGGATTGTTACAGTTCTTCCAGAGTTCATTATTGAGAAACAAAGAGTGCGTATAGGGTGTGATGTTGGAAAGAATGCAAAGGTTTCTTTTCCTAGTAGTGAGAGTATATCCAAGGGGATGCTGGATCTTGTCCATTCAGATGTGAATGGGACAATTTTAGTAGCATCAATAGAGGTGTTTTCATAATATGTGATGTTTATTGATGATTTTTCTAGGAAAACCTGGATCTTCTTTATGAAGACGAAGGATGAGGTCTTTATTCAGTTTCAGGATTTCAGAGATCAAGTGGAGAAACATACATGTAAGAAGATCAATGTATTAAGGTCGGATAATTGGGGAGAGTAGAGCTCCAATGAATTCAATAATTTTTGCAAGAAGGAAGGGATCAAGAGGGATTTGAAAATCTCATACAACCCTCAACAAAATGGGGTTTTAGAGAGAAAGAATCGATCCATCATTGGTTCTTCTAGAGATATGATACATGACTAGAAGTTTCCTATGTTTATGTGAGAAGAGTAATGTAATATGATAGTGTATGTGTAGAACAAGAGTCCCCATAGCATATTGGGGGAAAATACTCTGGAGGAGGAATTCTCAAGAGGGAATTTAGCGATAGGACATTTGAAGATATTTGGTTGTCCAATCTACATCCAAAGTTTCAGCCTTCAAGGAAGAAAGGTATATATGTGGGGTACAACAAGACCTCAAAGGCTTACACGATATTCATTCTATCATATAGGAATATAGTTGTGAGTAGAGATGTTAAGTTTGAGGAGAAACTGGAATCTAGGATATCTCAGGAGTCATCAATAGTGATAGAGGACAAGGAGCAGAAGGCTCTCAAGGATGAGAAATAGTCAACATTTTAGATTTCATGTGGGGAGGAGGACTGATCCCCTTCCATTCCTATCAGGATACCTAGGTATATATTACATACATTGAAGGATGTTGGTGAGGCTCCTAGGAATGTGCTCAGATAGTGCAGTCCTTAAAAGAAGTTTCTGAACTATATGGCTCTTATGAGTAGTTTCATTGAAGTTGAGCCTTCCATTTTTTAGTAAGAAATAGATCAACAGGTATGGGAGAATTCCATGGTAAAGGAGTACACCTCTATTATGAGGAATGATGTGCTGTAGCAGGAAAATCCCTCTATAGAGTACACAAAGGGCCTAAAGTGTAGGCAGAGCTAACCATCTAAAGTCTCCTACTTTTTATCACTATCCCAACATTACCCCACAATCATACATAAAAGACAAGAGAGAGGGATCCGGTAGGCCTACCTTAAACTCTGCATCCGGTGTTGATCCCTTTGCGCTTGGTTGTTTCCTGACTGCAAATATCCTCCAAAGGCTGACCTTCATTCATCAAAAGAAAAACAAGAAACTACAAGCATGCATTCTACATATGGATTAGTGGGTTAGACATCATAAACAAGAAATGTAAACAAATCATATAAGTTTAAGACGTCATTTGGCGGGACGAAAAAAGTACTTATTTATATTAATCTCACTAAATTCGCTTACAACATGAGACTGACACTACTCCTCGAACTTGGTCCTGGGATCTTCTTCACCATGCACCAACTTATTCCATGTCTTCTTCTCCTCTTGAGTTCTCTCTTAGGGAAATGGTAAGGGATTTACAATTGGGGCAAAGGGGGATTAATAAAATGGGCAAAGTTTCTTTTCTCTCGTGCTTCCTCTTGCAAAGGGACCCCAAACCCTTCTTTTATAGGCCATAAGGGATAGTAACGGTTGGGGTGACTGGCTATGGGTAGTCAAATGGTTAAGTAATGGCCCAGAAACTAGTATCCTATGAAAATTTCCACATTTCCCGATATTCTGTGAGTGTACGTGGGAAATAATGGTGCAGGGCATGTGCACCTTCAAAATGATGGTTTTTAGAACAATTGTTCAAATAATGGCTTGGTAAAGCTAGCAAGTTAGATGGTATGATGCCAGGTATGCATGTTAGGTGCAATTTAGGGTTATAACAGATGCCCCCTAATGTGTGAGGTCAGAAGAGTATCTGATGGCCGAAATAAATCACAAATTATTCATCACTGCACGATGCGAGTGAGCCTAGGGACTGGAGTTCAGGAGGTGCCATCTGCAAAAATAACAATTTGTCTCACCGAGGCGGGCATACCCATGCTCGGGATGAAATAAAATCATGGCTACCAATCAAATACACTGTAGATCCATGTCATATAACTATATAAAGTGTAGCAGCGAGCAATACATAGCAGATCTACATCTCAAAATAAAAAATATATACATGTATAATATCCATTTTTAAGAATCCAATGATGCCTGATGGCTGGAGATGAGGCCTTCAGAGCTTGAGAAACAACTTCAAAATCTTCAAAACTCGAGTAGGAGTGTAATATGAGTGTACGACTTCAGTACCCATAGGTTTTCGACGGCTCGTCGGTAACAGACAAGAGGATCTTGATGATCAAGCATAGAACTTCATTGATTTTGAGCAAGGACTTGATTGGTCTTTTAGGATGGACGGGCATGAGGACAAGAGACAAACTACAGAAGGGGCGACTCAAGTTTAGTAAGACTTCCCTTGGACCAACAAAAGGATGTGCTTTGTCCAAGGGAGACTCATTGTGCTTTCAACAAAAAGAAAATACTTTTCCCTTCCTCTTTTTGGGGTATATTTGATTTTTTTGTCTTTTTCAATAATTTTGGGAAGCTTGAAAAATAATAAAGAATGCTACGTTAAAAAGGAGGATCGAGTGTCGCAGACATACTAGTTCCAAGCGCAAGGAACACATTGAATCTATGAGCAAGGGGACATATGCAGGAAAAGGACACTCAGGAAAAATCCTCCATGGGTCAAGGTGTCAGGACGCAGAGGCAAAGTGCTACAAGGCTTGCGTATAAGACATGCTTTAGATGGTTCAATTGAGAGCAACATGGAGCCGACATTAGGCCAAATACACAGGAATGAAAATGTGATTAATAAGACACGATGATAACGTCCTTTGATGTGATTTTAATGATCCCAGAGAAGGTAAGCTCGACAGTTTTTCATTTTTAGAGAGTCTGAAAAAGCGTAAAAGGAGACTCCACTGGGGTACCTTTTTCGAAGGTAGTCTAGTCGGTTCGAAAAAGGGGTAAACTAGCACCGAATAGATGTCTATTCAAAATAATTTTAACGATTGTGACAAAGACAATATCACTCGACAATATTTTCATTTTTAAGGAGTCTGAAAAGAGCTTAACTATGGACTCTGTTAGGGATGTTCTTCTGGACCAATTTGATGAGTGTGAAGAAACAAGGTCACTCAACTATCTTTTCAATTTTAGGGAGTTTGAAAAGAGATTAACTATGGACTTCGTGGGGGATTTTCTTCTGGACCAATTTAACGAGTGTGAAGAAACAAGGTCACTCGAATATCTTTTCAAGTTTAGGGAGTCTGAAAAGAGCTTAACTATGGACTCTCTGGGGGTTCCTTTTTCATAAGTTTTAGTCCCTTAGGCCCGAAAAAGGGTTAAATCTATACCTGAGAATACTATTCTAGAGAACCGAGGCTCCTAGAATATACCTTTGTTCATACTTTTGACCATCCGAACCGAAAAAGGGGTAAAATACCATCGGACAGACATGCCTTCAAATTTTAGTTTAGCGAGCGTGAAGGGAAACAAGATCACTCAACAAACATTTCATATTTAGAGGGTCTGAAAAGGGATTAAAAGAAGACCCGTTGTGTTTTGGGAGTCCCGAGGGTGAGGTCAAGAGTGATAATGAATCATGAAAGTGAGGCTCATACTCATAATCAGGAAAAATCAATAAGGACTCCCAAGCCTATAGTCATTAGTGACGGCATGGACACCAAAATGCAACCAGGATCTACCTAGGGAATCCATGTGAAGGTAGGATCTACCACTAAATTACGACACTTCTAGAGAAAGAGTGAGGGTTTCGTGTCGCAATTCGGTGGGATTGATCCTATGGCAAAGAGGAAAATACAATGAGGTGCAACAAGTGGAGGTGGAAACCTAACTTACATGCACAAAGTTGAAAAAACGACTTTTTACCAAAAGACCTTTAAAATGACCCAACTCTCCAAAAAGTTTCCCAATACCCAATGTAACACTTATTGTAACATTCCATAAGAAAATCATGAACCATAGTAAATGATTTTTAAGTTTAGAAAAAACGACAAAAGGGTTCGAAAAAATGACAAAAAGGGCCAAAAAAGTCTATAAATAGAAGTTTGGCAACTCATTATCACTATTATGAATTGAGAATTGACCAAAAGTCAAAAAATGCCCCTTTGTCAAAAGATTTGATTCCAGGAGATTCAGTGGACGAAATGAAATTCTTCTTAGACCAAGTAAGTACCAATTAGCCCCTCATGCATTTCCATTCCTCCCTTTTGTATTTATTTTTGTTTTTGTTTTTTTGGGGGGCCCTAACCTTTAAAAGGGTCAGCCCTACGTGTACACGGGATGTACAAGCATAGCTCGTGTGTGCATGTGGGAATAAGAGAAAATTCCCACGTGTACACATGACTTTCCTCAATACAGCCCACGTACACCCTCAATAAGTGGGAAAAAAAGGAATGCAATAGCTAACTCTCCATTTTTTTTGTGTTTGCAGGATGTATGTTCATTTGAGAGAGAGGGAACATGAGGAATTTGATTTTTTGGTCTCAGAAGACCCTGCTACTGTCATTGTCTTATCATGATGTGGGTTGCTAAAATTCTTCCAGTGTCCGTTCATGAGGGAAGAACCCAGGCTGCTAAATTCCTTGGTAGTCTACTAGCACCCGGATGCGGAGGCATTCATGCTCGAGGGATAGTCGTTGACTTTGATGACTGAGGACATCCATTTTTTGACTGGCCTCTCAAGGAGAGGGGAACCATTCAACTTGCGCACTTTCCCCCAAAGGCCACACAACATCGAGGAGTTGATTGGACTCCACTGGGAGGCTGGTACTGAGAAAGTAGGTTCTCAGGTGTCTATTCATAAGATCAACAACCTACCATTGAAAGCGATTGTTATACTCGTTAGGCGGATCAATGGATCTACAGCTTTGCATCAAGCTTCCTAGGCACAAATTCATTGTGCAGTTCAGTGCTTAAATGCACAAATTTTTGACTGGAGCACAACCATGCTGACATGCATGAAGACACAGTTAACAGATTGTCGAGTGCGGGCACATAGGAACTTCAGGTTTGGGACCATTATGTGCTCTTTCTTCTTTGAGAGGTTACCCAACATTAGTCCTTGAGAGACTATATGAGGGCATGAGGCTACTCTCCTGGTGCTATATGGATGGGCGACATTGTTGCTGTGACAGGGGGGAGGGAGGACCATTGAGGCCTTCAATGACAAGTTTTTTGACTGGTGGTATCCGTAGATTCTGGCGATAAAGGAATACCCATATGCCGAGATTGACTTCTCTAGGGACCCTGACATGCACGTACCTCCCAGAGTAGAGCGAGGAGAGTTAGGTATGATTGTTTTTTCAAATTTATTTATTTTTTATTTATTTTTTATATATATCATTTTTTTTTTTGTACCAGAGTATCCGACAAGTATGTATCCGTTATGTGAAGATGTGGGACTAGTGCATTCAACAGATTTCACGAGGACCGGGTGATGTCCTCGACCAGAGGTAGGACCAGCAGGAACAAGGGGGGCCTCCAACCAGAGAGCCTGATAGAGTTTTGAGATGGGTGGAGCGGAACCTTACCACGGTCACTCGCACAGTCCCAATGGCAGAGATCGAGGACCTGCCACCATCGATGCAACCTCATGTAGTTGGGGTGCCACGGACCTGGGTCTAGCTTTTTCGATTTTTGGTGAACGCTGTTGTTCACTACGGTAGGGCCAACATGACCTGCCCTTAGCTAGGCTAGACTACTTACACGTCGAGAGAACGTTTTGTATATTTTTGAGGGCATAAGCCCCGTGACTTTGACTGGACATATTTTTGAGGCGCTTGTACCCACCCATGTACTCTGATATTTTTTGATATATATATGGATCTTTTTCATCTTTTTTATGTCTTATGGATTACATCTATTTTACAAATGTATTTACATGTGCGTGTGTGTGCTTTTTCTTACACGTGTGCAATATGCCAATCTAATATATGATTAGCTAGAGTATCTGTGATTTGATTCAATCTCCTAAGAACATGGATATATGTAATGTAATCAAAGATTCATTCTAAGAGACGTACCCTAAGGAATCGTTGGTGTAGAGTCGGATCGTGAATGCGGTAAACCCTATTTAACTGGGACACAACCAGCTAAGCATCTAAGTAGACTTGGAGGTGAGAGATACCATGTGACAAAGTGTCATGGAGAAACTCTAGAACTGTGTTGTACTCGACAACATTGTTTGTGGAGTCACCTAAACAGATACCTCCTGAAGATAACAACTGGCCCTAAGGTGTGAAAATCACCCAAACTATGAAAGAAAGCCTCCGAGTGTTCTAGCTAGCATCGTCCGAGAACCCAATGAACACATCTGATTCACTTACATCTGCCACAGTGAGAAGATGACATAAAAACGACACGTCCATAAAACCAAAAGACAAAAAACTAAAAGAAAAATGTACAATAACTATACATATGTTACAAGAAGTCAGCCAAGGAAACCCACCTACGAGTAATACTTCTTGAGGTAGAGCCCATTTCTAGGCTCCGCCATAGAATTTGCATCAAAATCCACCAGACAATAAGCACCCTTCTTTAGAACCTCCTTCACGAAGAAAGGTCCGAACCACATGGGTTTGAGCTTGCCTACCCCTAGGGGTTCCTTATCTTGGTCATAGACTAGGACAAGGTCGCCTTTAGATAAAATATGAGGACAAACAGACCAATCATACTGACACTTGAATTTATGTTTGTGAGCCTTGTTAGCTAAGGTTGTATCCCGACACTACTCATTGATCTGCTTAATATATAATCAATGCTCTTCAAGCGGTGAAGTGTGTGGCAATAACTGTACTGCCAACTTTAGAGAGGGGATCTGACACTCTATAGGCAAGACTTATTCAAGCCCGTAAATGAGTTGAAAAGGTGAGAAACCGATTGTAGTCTTAACAGATGTTTATTAGGCCCATAGTGCCGAGTATAACATCAAATGCTAATTTGACCTAGCCAAATTGATTGTTTGTTGTAAAATAGTCTTTAGGGATTTATTCACAGCTTCCACCTAACCATTCACTTGTGGGTAGTAGGGTGATGCATGTTCTTGCCTCAAACCAAGCTTTGATGTTAACTCAGACATCATTTTTTTCTAAAAGTGACTGCCATGGTTAGTGACAATCTCTCTCGGGATGCTGAACCTTACTATTATCTGGTTAAACAAAAAGAGAGTTTCAGTATCGCCATCATATTTAAACGTTGGCATATCTTCGACCCACTTTGTGAAGTAGTCTACTGCTATAATGATATAATGGTGCCCCCTTGTGGAAGGAGGGTTTCATGTAGCATAATAAATCCCCCACTTGGTGAAGGGACCAATTGTGATGACGACAAATATGGGAGTGGGGTGTGCCCTCATATTCCAAGAGAAGATCTAACACGGGTGGCACTTCTTGACTGATTCAATATAATATTTGATTAATGTCGGCCAAAAGTAATCGGATCGTAGAATATTTTGGGTTGTTTCCAACCCAAACAAATGATTGCCACATGCTCTAGTGTGGTAATCGTTAAGCACAATTTCTGCTTCTTCATGGGTGAGACATCAGTGAAGGATGCAATCTACACCTCGATGATACAGAGTGTCCTCGAGTATGAGATAGTTTTTGGCCTGATGGCGTATACGACGAAGCTCATCATGAGAAGAAGAGGTAGGGAACTTAAAATTATGGAGATAGACTAGTATATCTCCGTACCAGGGGTCTGAAGATGTGATAGGAAACATGTCTCCTTTGATAGGCGACTCTTTGGGTATAACATCACCTGATTTGATCGAAATTTCCGGAATGAGTTCTGCAAAAACCAACGAATTTTTGGATTTCGCCGAAACAAAATCCAAGTTGAATTGCTAAAGGATAACTATCCATCTACTGATATTTACACTAATTACACGTCATGTCAAAACGTATTGAAATGGATTCACAACAACAATGACGATGGTCTTGCGAAACAAGATGTAGTGACAGAACTATTGAACAGCATGAACTACTGCCAACTCAAGTTTTTCAATGTGGGAATAATTGAGTTTCGATCCAACCAAACCTAGGCTCAGGTAATAAATCACATATTCTAAGAGAAAATCATCCTCCTGAACCAAGACCATACTGATGGTTGACTCTGCAGCTTCCAAGTACAATAAGAAATCTTTATTATAAATGGGTGGACGAAGTAGAGGGGTAGACATGAGGGCACGTTTCAATGCTTCAAAAGAGCGCTGAGTGTCTTCGTCCCAATGGAAAGGAACATCCTTCTTCAATAAACGCATGAAAAACTTTGTGATCTTGGCATAGTTCATGATGAAATTCCGTAAAAAGTTTGCTTTTCCTTGTAGACTCTGAAGTTGAGGGATTGTGCACGGGGGAGGAAAATGAAATATTGCCTCAACATTTATAGGATCGAGCATGATCCCTGTTGTCAATACAATGAAACCAAGAAAACGACCCGATGTGATGCAAAAACTACATTTGTTTGGATTCAAGCGGATCTGGTAGTAGTGACATCACTCAAAGATAAGTCAAAGGTGTGTAGGATGATCAACTCTCTTGCGAGATCGTGACGCTAAATCATCGAGATAGGCCTCGACTATGTGTTTGAGGTCGTGGAAAGCAAAAAACATGGCCTGCTGAAATGTAGCTCTCGCATTTTTCAGACCAAAAGGCATCTTACGATAAGCGAATGTACCCCACGGACAGATGAAAGTGGTTTTGTGTTGGTCTTCGGGCTTGATTTGTATCTGATTGTATCCCGAAAAACCATCCATGAAAGAAAAGGCTTTACAACCTATACATTCATCGACTATCTGATCAATAAATGGTGTGGGGAAATTGTCTTTTGGATAAGCCTTGTTCAAATCATGGAAGTCTATACATACACAAATCATACCCTTTTTTTTATTGACTGGAATGAGATTTGACACCCATTGAGTCAATTGGATGGGGTATATGAAACCATATTGGAGTAGTTTCTCTAATTCATCCTTAATAGTTGTTTCTTTCCTAGGATTGACTCAACGAAGCTTCTTCCAGACCGACTTAGCATCAGGATATGTCATGATTTCGTGTTCGACGATTCTTGGATCTATGCATAGTATTTCCTCATAAGACCAAGAAAACACGTCGCAAAATTCCTTAAATAAATCTATGTAGATTTGAATCTCCTCGGGGGAGCAGTCTGCTTCGACGAAGATATTCTCCACGATGCCAGGGATTCTAGAGATATCGATAGGTATCTTTTGAGAAATGTTTTCCATATTTCCTCCAGTGTAAAAAGCCTGTGCAACCAAAGGATTGATAGGACAAGCCTTATCTCCAGTCATAGTCAGAGTGAATTCACCTACTTCAATTCTTCTTAACTCTGAGAGGAAGTAAGATCGGTGATGAAGATCATCGCAAGGTCTGTCCAAATTAGTAATTGCATCAATAATCGCCTTGTCTGAGGGAAATACTAAGTCTAAAGAATCAGTATCGATGAGGGAACCTTGAGCCCATATAGGCTCAGGAAACGTATCTAACTCTTGTGCAGGAGTCGGATTGGAGTCGGCAGAAGCTTTCTTGACTATAGAGTATGCAAATTCTACCACAGACAAAGGCATGACCATGCCATGGTGCCTTGTCCCTTCCATTGTGGATGATGGGGAAGGAATATTCCATAGATCGTTAAAGTAAGTCGTGCGAAACAACGAGATTTGAAATATTTTGGTGCTAGGCTGGTCGGGGACAGCCGACATGTAATGGACATTGATGGTCGGATATGGGTAATTGAATGTACCCATCAAAGGTGGGCACAAACCAACCCCTATGTTGACGATGCCAGACTGAGGGTTATCAATCATTGGGACCGTGGATACCCCCGATGAAGGGTCAGGATGGGAGAAGGATAACTGATCAATGGTCACGATCTGAGCCTCATGTGGAAACAACAAGTCCCAGAAAAAATTTGTGACCACTGCTTGCATAGCGTAGGTCCAACTCCTTCCTAGCAAGAGATTGTAGTCGAGAGATGCATCAACCACTTCAACTTCGATGCACACAGTCTTCCCTCCTAATTTCACAGGAAAAGAGGGGATGATTCCATGTGGTCGGAATGAACAACCGTTGAAAGCGGTAAGAAGGGTAGGTGATGGAGACAAAATGGGTTGGTCGATGGCCTTCCAACATGTTAAAGACATCATGCATGTCAAGGCACCCTCATCAACCATCATGCATAAAATGTTCTGAGTAAAATTTTTCATGGTGTAAGCCACTACTATCTGAAACACTATGTGGTAAGGAAGATGGGGTTTTAATTCGGTCGTATCAAGCATGATCATTCCCAAATCACAATTCTCAGTGGATCCTAAGGCAACTAAAAAATCCTTTCTCTAGGAAGGGAAGCTCTAGAGGACTTCCAAAGCTGACATCGCACAAGGGGTTTGTGACAAATCCTCCACCACAGAGTAGTTCTTGGTGGCCCTTGTGTTTGGGTTGTGAGAATCTTTCTCCAACACACCTTTGGGGATGCATGTCATTGTTTCTCCCAATGTCTTCTCAATATAGAGAGGAAGAGATGGGTTTTTAGCTTGTTTACCCTTCTTAGGGGTGTTTGGCATTCCATAGTCGCATGTCATAGTTGTTATGTCAACACTACCTTTCATCATGTACACAATCATGGACAAAGAATTACTCGAAGACGGAGGGGGTCCCTGACCGGCCCCTTCTGCGCTTGTAGAGGCTTGAGATAAATTTTTTCCATGCAGAAATGGATTCGTTAGCACAACAGGTGGTTGTTGTGCCAATAACCTCCACAAGCTGAGGAGACTGGTGAGTCGGATGGTCTTCCTTGCAAAGATTACAAGGATACTTCGACTTTTGGTTTTTAGTGTTTCCCTCACCAACATTATTGGTAGGTTTCTTATCCCCCTTACCCTTCTTTCATTGTTTCTTCTTTCTGTCAAGATGTTGGGTGGCCTTTGGGTTTGTCGATTGCACACTATGTACATCTGACATTTGAGTAGGGGGAGTAGCTGAACTAGCGGTCTGGTTGGCCGTTGTCTGTTGTATTTCCAATTGCTGCAATAGTTTCGACAACTGATCATCGGGCTTGATTTGCGCTGAACCTACAATGCCATCGATATGTGGTCGAGATCTATGTATGGTCTTTTCAAGTATCGACCATGGTGCATCTGGTAAAACTTCGTAAAGTAAACCAAACTGAGAGTAAATAAGTTCTAGTTGTTGGGCTCTTACTATCACTTCTTCCTCTGAAAAAACCCCCGAGGTTGTGACGTCTTTAGATAACTGAGGTACCAAAGACTTAAGGAACCACTCTAGCAGGAATGATGGTGGGACTGACACTTTTATCAAACTCTTTCGGCATCTCCATTCTCAGATGTGATATGAGATATGGTCTGCTTTTGTCTGCTCAAAGTTGGCCAACAATTCGGTGCCATCATTGTATCTCATAGGTAATTGGAAATGGTTTAAGAAAACAATTTCCAATTCACCAAAGGAAGAGTATTTTGATCGGTTGAGCTCGATGTACCATTTCTCTACACTCCCAATGAGAGTGCGTTGAAACAAACGTAACTGGATGGAGTCATCTCTCAAATAATTGGACGAGCACCATAAATGGAAGGTAGTCACATGATCGCCTGGATAATTGTTAGGCTTGGCCTCAAACTTTGGGATGTTTGAAGGAAACTTGGTCAGCATAGAGGGCCAATGTGGCTCATGATATATGGGGTCATTTAATAACCTTGTCAAGTCTAGCAAGTCCAGAGTTGCCAGAAACGGTAATTTGGGTTGTTGATTTTAAGTAGGGAAAAAGGAGCCTGGAGTTTGGCTGGCACCAGGTTGCCAGAAAATGTTAGGCTGTTGGCCAAGGTTCTGGTAATAACCATGGCCGTGACCAGTGTACAGATTCTATGCTTATTGAGATGTCATCGGTTGACTCCCGTAATAGGATGTAAAGGGCTGGGCTTGCACACATTCCAAGGATTTTGGGAAGGGTTGCGCCTTGCCGATCCAACGGGCATAGGTGATGAGCCTTGCCCGGGGTTCCATTGGCTATGGAAGGGGTTTCCCTCAGTCAGAATCCATGACAAGGGAACTGATCCCTGCCATGGATTCCAAGGTCCTAGTGAGGAAGGAATTCCCAAGTTTTCCCCCTGTGCAGGAATAGTACCATGTACATGATGTTGTTGTCCATAACCGAGGTTGCCCTCGGCCGAGACGATAGCTGAAGAGAAAGCGTTGTTACCAAATGCGCCAAACAAAGAGAATGGTGTCGAACCTACCAACATGCTATAAGTAGGAAGTCCTTGACTACCTACTCCAAACAAACTATAGTTTACGTTTATCCCGATGGAGTGTTGGTGGGCACCGCCGAGTGAAGGGGACGAAGGAGGTATATGAACCCCTCCATAAGGGAAAGCATTATAGGAAGATGAAGTGCCCCCCATGGATCCTTACAGAGGAGCATTGGAGCTCCCTTTCCTGAGACCTAATGTCTGTAGAGTGGAGTGGGAAAGGACAATGCTCGTACCGAAGCCAGGCATCTCGTATGAGAACGGAGGGCATGTCGCACTTTGGGTGAATGGAGAAGTGATCATCACCATAGAGGAAATAAAACCATTGCCCGAGGTAGAGGCAGTCGAGACCATAGTGGTATGGACCGACGACAGTTGGTTAGGAGGTATAACACCCCCTGTAGTGACAATTGTAGGGGAAATATTAGTATTCCCTAAAGAAGTAGCAACATTTATTTCCATTGTTTCTTGTGACACTACCTGACGCTCGTAAGGTTGAACCTGTATAATGATGGGCGCCTATAGATGAGTACCGATTGGAGGGTTATATGGACCAAGATCTTGTGCTCTGAGGTCAGAAATGATTGGTTCCTCCAGAATAGAATGTTCTCCTTTCAGAGATGAGTCAGGCATGGTTTCTTGTAAGCTGGTCACCTCAAAAGACCATTGTTGGTCTAGTTTTTGACTTAGCAGTTGCAGGGGTGGCTCGAGATCAACCGGTGGCAGGCCCAAAATCCTTCGCGACCAGTGGAGCTCCTGATCCTCCACTATGAGAGAAGATCAATGACACACTAGGGATTTCTATAATCATTTTTTTAAAAACTGACACACACTAGAAAAAGTTCCTATGAGGTAAGACAAGTAGATCACTAGCTAGTTGGAAGAACAGTTACAATAGCCAACACTAGAGCAACTTACCGGTGCAAGTGAAACTCGAATACGGAAGCACCCTCTGGGTATGCTCTGCAAATCATGGCCTAATGTCTTCTCTAGGTACCACAATATACCCCCGTAGTCACCTGTGTAAGTAACTAAGATAAAGGCAACTAGGTTGCTAGTGCACGAACAATCACCGGGTGGGTACAGTCAATAGTTGGGTGGACTGCAATGAGCAGGGTCTCAAGACCGAAACCTATCAAGGGTATCAAAATAAAGTGTTCCAGAAGATGACTGAGGACTCGAATGGATTCAAGACCCACGAAGCTCCATGGAAAATGTGATCAACATAAGCCCGAGATAAGCCCTCTATATGTGTTCCCCACTACACTTGGTTCGGATTTGGAGGGATTATCTCCGCTACTTTTCTGCACATGACCTCGTGTTTAGACCCTATGTTATAGGGGGGTCGCAGATAACTTTCATGGTTACTAGAATTTCAAGCACTCCCTAGATTAGACTCTTATGTTTGTTTTTGTAGCCTTGAAGAGTTTCCTCTCCAATCCTAAATCAAGGCTCTAGCTTAGACTAAATTGTTGAACCCTTCAAAGACAAAGTCTAATAACTTTTAATTAGGTGTTAATTTTAGTGGCTATATTAAGTCAAAAGGAACGAAAGTGAAACCAATGATGTTCTTTATGAGATGAAAGATAAGAGCATAAGATGATACTGGAAACAAAGTACTTCTTTCTTCACAAATATATATTTGCCAATGAAAACTCTTTCACCAAACTTTTCGTAACTATTTTTCTCAGATCTTTGAAAAGAAAAACTCAAAACAAGATTTCACTTGACTAAGAGCCACTTAATGTCCTAAGCATTCAAGTAAAGAAATTAATAAAAATTTCTTTTTCCTTGGTAAACAAAGCAACTAACCTAAACTACTTTACCAAACAAAGTAATGAAAGGATTTTTTTTTATTGTTACTTGCTTCAAAACAAGAAATTTGAAAATGAATTCTTTTCTTTTCTTTCAAAGCAAAAAAGGGGAAAATTATGATAAGACAGGGCCAAGAAATGGCTTCTGGCCCAATCGCAGATCGTGGGGAGTCACTGACAATACCAAACAAGAAGATCCAAGCAGACTCACCAACTTTTCTAAAAACCCTATTAAAGAAAACAAAAGAAATATTTTGATGAAAAGAAAGCTATGCTAAGGTTAGACCTAGGCTAAAAACTAATATAACATAGACTAGGGTTAGATCAAGAAGACCCCTGAGAAGTATGACTTCTGACAGGGAAGAGGATGACTGCCTCTTCTTTGCAAAAGATCTTCTCAACACAGGCACGCTACTGTCACTTCAGTAGCCAACGTATGCACTCGGGCTATCCAAAGGCAGGGTGTGTATGCACGCGTGCAAGCACACTACAGGCCGCGTACACCTCTGTAACTCCTCAAAAAATGAAAAAAAACAAAAGTCCAGCATGGGCAGGGAGTACTGGTATGGAAGACCAACATCCCTCAAAGACACATAAGCTTATAGAAACTCAAAAATAGTGAATAAACCGATTTAAAGTGCACAAAAAGAAATATCCCCAAAGACCCTAGAGGCATACCCAGTACGGTCGCCAATTCTACTTTAGCGTGAAAACCCCTCTACGAACTACACAAAGGGTCTAACGTGTAGGCAGAGATAACTGTATAAAGTCTCCTACTTTTTATCACTATCCCAACATTACCCCACAATCATACATAAAAGACAAGAGAGAGGGATCCGGTAGGCCTACCTTAAACTCCACGTCCAGTGTCGATCCCTTTGCGCTTGGTTGTTTCCTGATTGAAAATATCCTCCCAAGGCTGACCTTCATTCATTAAAAGACAAATAAGAAACTACAAGCATGCATTCTACATATGGATTAGTGGGTTAGACATCATAAACAAGAAATGTAAACAAATCATATAAGTTTAATACGTCATTTGGCGGGACGAAAAAAGTACTTCTTTATATTAATCTCACTAAAGTCGCTTACAACATGAGACTGACACTGCTCCTCGAACTTGGTCCTGAGATCCTCTTCACCATGCAAAAACTTCTTCCACGTCTTCTTCTCCTCTTGAGTTCTCTCTTAGGGAAATGGTAAAGACTTTACAATTGGGGCAAAGGGGGATTGATAAAATGGGAAGAGTTTCTTTGCTCTCGTGCTTCCTCTTGCAATGGGACCCCAACCCCTTATTTTATAGGCCAAAAGGGACAATAACAGTTGGGGTGACTGGCTATGGGAAGTCAAACAGTTAAGTAACAACCCAAAAACTAGTATCCTATGCAAATTTCCACATTTCACGATATTATGTGAGTGTACGCGGGCTGTAGTGGCTCAGCAAGCGTGTGTACGCGAGCAGTAATGGTGCAGGTCACATACACCTTCAAAATGATGGTTTTTAGAAGAGTTGTTCAAATAATGGCTTGGTAAATCTAGCAAGTTAGATGTCCTGATTCCAGGTATGCATGTTAGGTGCAGTTTAGGGTTATAACATGATGTTTCGAACATAGTGCCAAGACTGGAGGGGAATTCAGTTATTAGTTCTAGGTGGCTCTGCAATATCAAGCATGTTGTATATGATATCATCAAGGAGTTTAAGGAGAATTTTGTGGTGAGATGGTTCTCCTAGAAGGAGAAAATGGACTATTAGGAGACATTTTATCCAGTCACCAGGTATGCTTCTATTCAAGATATTATTTCGATTGCTTCAGTTATGAGGTGGAGGATACATCATATGGATGTGAAAACAACTTTTCTCATTGGGATCATTTAGGAGGAAGTATACATAGATAAAACTCGAGGATTTGAAGTACATGGGAGAGATTATCATGCGTGTAGGCTTAAGAAAGCCTTGTATGGACTCAAACAAGAACTTAGGGCATGGTATTCTAGGATTGACAGATACTTGTAGAGTATGGGATTTACCAAGAGTGAAGTGGATCCTAACTTGTACTTCATACTTGTTGGGGAAAATCCACTCATCTTGGTGTTATGCATTGATGATTTGTTTCTCAAAGGTCCAGAGGAGCTTATTGTAGGTTGAAAATCATATTTGGCTACTGAGTTTGAGATGAAGGACATTGTCTTGATGCATTGTTTCTTGGGGTTAGAGGTATGGTAGGTATCAAGAGAGATATTCCTTGGTCAAGGGAAGTATGCAGTAGAGATCTTGAGGAGATTTAGGATGGAATACTATAGTTTGATGGATACACCTATGGTTACCAATATGAATAAGGTGATCACTTCAGATTCAGATTTGGTGGATCCTAAGATATACTAGAAACTAATAGGGTCCTTGATGTATTTGGTCAACACCATGCTAGATATTTGTTTTGTTGTGAACACCTTGAGTCAATTCATGGTGGATTCGAGGCATGCGTATTGGATAGAAATAAAACATGTGATCAAGTACTTGAGTGGTATATTGGAGTATGGATTGAATTATATTGGTGGATATGGAGTGGATTTGCAAACATATATAGACTCAGATTGGGCAGAGCATGTAGTAGAAAGAAAGAGCACATCGAGGTATTTCTTCAGCTTGGTATAAAAAATGATTACTTGGGTCAACAAGAAGTAGACTTCTATAAAAATCACTTCAATAGAGGAAAAGTATATGGCAGTGAGTATGGCTAGATGTGAATCCATTTGGCTTCACAAATTGCTTACAAGTTTATTTGATCAGGAATTGGAGCATACGGTGATATACTACGATAATTATATTTGTATCAAACTCTTGGAGAATCCAATATTCCATGATCGGTCCAAGCATATTGAGATAAAATACCACTTCATTAGAGATAAGATCCAAAAGGTAGAAATGAAGCTTTAGTATATTTCCACATATGAGAAGCTTGTAGATATTTTTACCAAACCCTTAGAGAAAGGGAAATTTATGTTCTTCAGAGACAAGCTTGAAGTGGTGCAAAACACCTTCCTCAATAAGAGGGAGTGTTGATACATGGTATCATCAGACATGTATTTATGCATAGGTCTATGTGTCTATATGTGTGGAAATAGTCCAAAGCCTTCTACCCTAGACTTTAGTTTAATTAAAGGAATTATTAAAGTAAAGTGATTTTATTAATTAATTATTTGAATTAATTGAGTTATTTAAGGAAATGATAAAAGTTAGCATTTTAATTTTATCCATTGATATCAAGTGAGGTGAGAATTAATATCAATCGTTAGTCACTTTGGATATTAGGGTTAGGTTATAACTCAATATTATAAAATCAAGGCTAGGGTGAAGGAGGGAGAAACTTGAATTGAATTAACATGAATTGAAAAACCTTGTGTTGAGAGAGTCGACACAGTGAGGGTTGGATCATGAAGGATTGTCATTCAAGGATATCTTGGATAGGTGGAGAAGGAATTCCATATAGAGATCAAGTCAAGGATAGGAGAGAACAGAGGCAAACACAATTGGGTTTCAGTCAAGTGAAGCCATAGGAAAGAGGTGTGTCATATGGAGTTTTCCATACAACCTTTGTAGTCATTTAAAGAGGTCATAGTGGCGATAGGCGCGTATCCATAGGTGTGCACCAGGACAGGTGCATATACCTAAAAAGCATACATATTTGGGTCATACAATAGAATATACTTTTTCGTGTTTATCTACAGGTGTATATCTCTTAGTGGGCCATTATCCCTATTACGGGAGCCCTGATTTTATCATAGTAAAATCATTCTTAGAATGGGTTTTCCATTTGGGGTTTTTCCATGGGTATCTACCCAAAAATATTGGTGTTTATGTGTGGATGATTTGGTTTCCATTTTTTCTTCCACTATCTTTATTTGAGTTGAATATTCCAACAATGTATTTTTGTTTTGTGAGCTACTAATCTGATTTGTAGTAAGGAAATCACTACATAACAAGATACCTAAGTGCTGGAGTAAGGGGTTTTCAACAAGAAGCACAAGACTTATAGTTTTCCATTTGAAAATGAGCCAACAGATCCATTACATATTTAGGTTGAGAAATGAATAAACCATCAGTCAGAGGTAATACTTGAAGACCCATAAAATAATGAAAAATACCAATATTTGTCATATCAAATGAGTCAATAAGTTGGTTCTTCAATATAATAATGATATCACTGTTATTTATAGTTGTGACCAGGTCATCAACATATACAACAACAATCAAGGTAGTTCCATGAGTGTGGAGTACATATAAAGTGTTATTAGATTCATATCATTTAGAACCAAGATGGATAAATAAATGATCAATCTTAGCATACCAAGCTATGGGATCTTTCATCAAACCATATAGAGACTTCTAAAGTCAAAAACCAAGATTAGAATCTATCACAAAATCAGGAGGATTTTCTATGAATATTTATTCAGATAAGTTTCCATGAAGGAAGGTTGTTGCAACACCATCTAAATATTGTAAGTCTTCCCTTCTAAGTTCTCATTAATATACTTGGCCTATTTCCTTCAAGTGTGTGTTTACATGTTCTTGTCTATGGTTGTCTTAATCTGCATAGATGAATTGATTTTTCCTAATCCATTAGAGTAGGAAATAGTAATTTTTTTCTTGTTTTCCATTGCATGAATTTATTTGTGTCGGGATTCAGACTGAGCTCGTGGATTGGAGCATCTTGGAAAAACGTCATAAACAAGGTAGATCATACTTCCCCTTCTTCTCTCTTTTTCGATGGAAAAAATGAATTTATAGGAATGGTAGTGTCCAAATGTAATTTTCTGTCTTTGTATAGGGGTTTGTAATCCAAGGGAAAGTTCACCTATCGGCAGGGGAATATTTCCAAAATAACAGGTATGGCCTTATCTTTGACAGATGACACCTATTCACCTAGAGAACACTGGCCCAATTGTGCCCGTGTATAGGGTCATCCTTGTAGCAGACACATGGACACAAATGGATGGAAAAAACTGATGATCTCCAACACCAGTTGGATGCCATCTGACTTAAAGAGAATGATGAACCTAAATATCTCCTCTAGAAGCTTGAAGATGCAATTGAAGAGGGAGCCAATGCCAAGTCCTCACTTCATACAAAGACCGAGGAGTGTTTTCAACTCTTTGACATGGTCATATATTGGGTTGGCTTGTTGGACCAATGCAGTAAGCTTGTCAAAGAGTTTTGCAGGAGGATTAAATAGAATCATCCGAAATCCTGGGCCATTACTGACCCTATAGGTCACTCAACTAAATTTTTTGAAATCTAAGTTGAGGACGACCACCTGGATGTAATTGATGAATTTAATAGAGTTGTGAAAACAACAACTCAGAATTTCAGGCTTATATTTCAAGCAGAGTACATTCCCCTTCAACAGTTGGACTCTCTGGTTGAATTAGAGTGGAATTCTTTGTTGGATACCAAGCCCGAGGTACTTGACATAAATTCCATGTAGGAATTTTTTGTGGGTGCATCAATTTTGGCGAGGAAATATGTTGGTGTTATGTGAAGTTGTAAGACCCTAGTTTCAAGTTATCTTGACCAACAAAACACTTCAGACACCAACCCTTTCGACATCACCTGGATCTAGATGAAGTCTCACCCGAGGTATCTATTGGGGCTTCAAGAGCCAAGTTTTTGTAATAGTGAGGGAATGGGAGGTGATCATCTTTGTCATTCTTATTTATATGTTAGACGCAACATTTGTTGGAAGATTGGTTGTTGTCATTGATGTCAACCCTAGTCATGGGTTTTGGACCGCAAGATTGATGAAGGTATTTGGACATGAAGGAAAATGCACATGCAGATACAATACCCATGGATGGATAGTATACATCATGTTGTTTCTGGTGGTATGTGGAACATCACATGGATCCTCATGGTTGAGGAGAAATGAATTTTTGAAGATGACAAAGTGAATTGAAGAAGGAAGTATAGGTAGGCCCTGAAGATAATTAAAGAAAAGAATTACAAAATAAGAAAGTGTCAGGTCAGCCCTAATGTTAAAAGGAAGTGACATAAATAGTATAAATAAATATTATTATACATTCATTTGATACAAGTCGAATTTAAGAGGAAATAAGAAGTAAAGAAGGCCAACTTTCAAGGGAGGATGAAGTCTTTTGGTGATCTGTTCTAAGGTATGTTATTTTCAGGTCATCTTACCATTTTTGCCATAAATTTTTTCTAGAACGATTCAGATGGTGAAATCGCTATGGTATTGAGAATACATATCAAGGTACCTCTGGTAAAAATTTCAGCTCTTTATTGCTATAATTATGGAGATACACTCTGTGGAAGATAGGGTTTGTGACCAGTCCTGAAGATAGTCAATAAACAGGTGTTCCGGGTAAAACAGTCATAACTTATTCATCGAGAATCCAAATGAAGCGGGACAAATTTAATTGGAAAGAGTATGGAATTTAGTCTCTTGTGTGTGAGTTTCATAATTGGATGTTAATTATTGAGCACGGGGCATTCTGTGCAAGTTCACTCTCCTGAATAAACCAGAATTGAATAAAGTCTACCAGTCTTTCTATAACCTCTTTTTGGGGAGGATTCAAGGAATGAAAATTGGAGGAGTTTCAAATAATACATTGAGTAATATTATCTACAGGATTAGAGTACTCCAAGAATTGAAGAATTGCATAAATTGAAGAAGTCTCGGGAAGCATTATCAGGTTCTATGTGATGATTGGTTGATGGTGATGATTTAATGTAAAGTTTTATTATCTCTCATATATTCTTGGGTGGAAGGAAGGGGAAAGGATGGGGAGTTCAAATCTCTCTTGATATTTGAGGATTGTATCTTCCTCTTGGAGGTTTATCCCTCCCTTTACATTTGGAAGCTATAGCTACCTTTGGAAGTCATTACTTCCCTTGAACAAAAACTATTGATTATTTCTCATATATTGTGCATGGTGTATTGTGGTGTATTGGTGTAACTCTTATACTATTGTTCATTTCTCATTGGATATAATTGAATGGTTTAAGTATAAGTTGAAAAAGGTTTTTAAATTGTACTTGATACTGATTCATGCCCCTCTCAGTATCAACAACATTATTCTATATTGGCTCTTCTTAGGTTACTTAGTGAATTCAGTTATGTATTACCATTATCCTTCACATTACAACAAAAAATAATTACTATAATATTCATAACCATTGCACAACTATCATGTAAGGAACATATCTAATATAACATGCATAAAGAGACTATTAATCACATCAAAGACAACAACACAATATTTAATGTGGTTCTTCCAATTTTGGGCTACGTCCACAATGACTGGCTTCCTTATTATGCTTTCTGTAATTGTATTAGGCTTGTGCACTATGATTACAATGATATATCATATTATCTTTACCTTCATCTAGACTAACCGCTCTATAGTAAAATCCTCTCTCTCTCTCAAACATCTCCTAACCACTCAGACATAGATTCTTCTCTCCAACATAACTCTTCATAAGAACTCACAAAAAAAGAACCACTAAAAGCGAGGAACTAAGAAAAACCCCTATTATTCAAACCCATTACATAATTATACATAAATTATAGGTATTACAACCCTACTTTTTTCATCCCCAAAACCCTATTACAATCCAATATAAATCAAGTTAACTTGTTGTTCGGGCTTGTTTTTCCTTCTTTTCCTTCTACATGTTTCTTTTGAACTTTGACTGATGTTCTTCCTGATTTTGTGTGTCCTCCTATATTTAGCAAGTTGGGTTTTCATCCTTCCATTTTTCCCTCTTTATTCTCTTTCTTTATTTCCTTCTTTATTCTTTTGATTTATTCCTCTGCCTTATTCTTCTCACTATGCATTATACCCTTGAATGCACCTCAATTGCGCACTCTCGAGTCTTCCTTCTTCTTCTATGCACATCTTCTATACTTATGATTTTCATGCATCCTATTTCCAAAATGCATGTCCAACAGGCCCCCAACACTCATCTGCGGCTCATCCCAATCCACTTTAGGCATGTTTCTTGCTCCTCTATGCTTTAATGAACTTATGGGAGGCTTCCTTAGCTACCTCAACTTCCTTTAGTATCATTGCCTCTGTTTCCACAATATCTACTAGACCCTGCGTAGTCAGGGACATAATATTTTCCTTTGTTTCATGTGCTCCTTGTTTCACCTTTCCCTATGCAATTTCTAGTTCTCCTATCACCTTCAATGCTTCTTATTGAAATAGTCCTAAGAAATGCTAAAGGATCTTTTGTTGATCGCTCATATTTTCAACTTCCATGTATGAATTCCTTTGTGCCAAAATGGTCGTCATTCGTTCTGCCAGTGGAAGGATGTTGATATTCTTTGAAACTTTATGGGCCTTTTTATGTGCCTCCACAACCTTCATCTTTGGATATTATATTATGTCGATCCATATTTGCGCACTTTCCTCACAAATTTTCATGCATTATTCCTCCACTTTATTAATGTTGGCTATGACTGTCATCATCGTTATTTATGTTCCTTCTCTTTCCTCTAGTGGTGTTCCAGACGCACTTCACAACTCTAGGTCCTCAATATTCGATCATAATCCTTTGATGACTTCGCCAATATTCAATACTTGGTCTTCCATAGTAGCCTCTACTACTATCGATACTTCTGGAATTTCCTTGTAAAACTTTTGGATGGTCACTTGGGTCTTATGTGACATACTCTCAACTTCATCTTTTTCCTTTATAGATTTCCTTACCCTTTCCTCGACCTCGTTTTTGTCTTTCATTGTTGCTTCCACTCTGCCTTCAAATTCTCTCTTTTTCTGGAGCACAGTGTCATATTGTTGTTGCAACTGAGCCCTTTCATCCATTACTTTGGTTAGTTCCCGGTGTACTTCATCTCCTCAGAACCTAATATCATGAAAAAATCCTATTTGAAAGCTTTGTAATAGTTGTATGGGCATATGTGATACCAATATGTTCAAGTGGCTCAATGTCTTTATTTATTCCTGTAGTTCGGGCATTGGTAACTCAATTGCATCTATCCCAATTTGTAATGTCTTATTCCCCTCTACTATCTCAGTCAAGAATGGATGAACAATATGTTCTTCTTCTCCCAGACTTGTGCTTAGTTTTCCACCTGCTCTGTGCTCTGATGTTATGATAGAGGCTTCCAAGAGCTATTTTAGTGTCACCAACTGATCCTACACCTTCTGGTGCTACTGTTCTTTTTTCCTCGTTTCTGACTCAATGAATTCCTTTGTGGAATACCTTACTTTGTAGCTGAATCGGTCCATGTCATCATTTGTTAAATTATAGACTTGGGGTATCTTGTGCACTTTGGTCTTCTTTCATGCACCTCCTACTAGCTCCTTCCCATTATCCTTTCGTTTTACTCCTGTCGTGGGGACTGTCTGTTGTGCCACTTTTGTTGATGGTCTAGGTGGGTTTCCTACACCATTATTCTGGTCATTACTTTTCCCCTCATCTAGTTCTTCATCACCCTTTTCCTATTCTTCTTCATCTTCTGGGTGGATTGTTTGTTCTGTCGGGGTTTTCCACCCAGATTCCCAATCATTCGTGATTAGGCATACATCCTCTATTGTTAACTTGTAGTTGGTTGGAACCCACTGACACACAAGGTCCTTCTTTTCTTGCACATACATATGGTGCATCCCTACTTTGAACCATGCAATATCCTTGTCGGTTTATACTGTCTCAGCTGTGATTCGTGGTGTATGTTCAATTATATACCTGACCGTATCAAAGTACAAAAAAAATGTAACATTGTTGTCTTGTTTCCTCCTTTTGTTTGGTGTATTCCATAAGTTGGCATATCATACGGCCATATTACCTCTATTGGGTGTTTGCATGCATTGGTAATAGCCCGATTCCTTCCATCCTACCAGTGTAATCAAAGTAAGAATCCATGCATAATGAAATTTTTTACCCTTCTCTAGAGCCTCGATACAGTCTATCAAAATTTGATTCACCAAGAAGGTGGCCCAATTCATTTGGAACACTTCTAATAATTTTTCTATGGTTGCGATCACTGTGGCTGGTACTTCGTCCTTACATCACTTGCACAAAACATTGCAGGCCAATACCTACATCGCAAACTAAAAACCATTATCATTGATGTTTGTGACATCCAATCCCCTTTCCCCCCTCAAAGTGTGAAACTTATCCTTCAGGTATTTTAATAGGGCTCTCTTCCCTGCTTTGTTGACAAGGGTGTTGGATCCTCTCCTACTTTTGGTAGCCCTGTGATCCATGCAATCAATGCAGTATCAATTGACACCGGTGGGTCAAGCCACAATGTACCCGCATGGACGGAACTGAGTAGTAACTTAACACATAAATTGTTCCAGGATGCTTCCAAAGTGTGGAACCTCCAATTGGTTCAACATTTCCAGCTTCTTAAGTCTTGTTTCCAACATCTATGTTTCCATGAATATCGCTCATGTGCCCAGTACGTTATTAATGCACAAGCACTTTTCCTTGGCCAAATCAGAAACTTTTTCTCATTTGTGACATCTTGATCTACAAATTTAAGGGAGGAAACCTTTCCTAGCATGTTTTCTTCCACACTTACACCAGGTGGGATTGGTGATGATTCCAACGGGTATTTCCCATCTCCTGGTAATTTGAATTGAGGTTCATTGTCTTTCCTCGGTGGGATATAATCCCTATGGAATCTTTCTTGTGAAGTATAAGCTCTAGGTATTTCCTCGAAATCTGGTGAAACTGATTTTCATTTTGACTACTTTCGTTTCGTTGTTGATGTCACTCCAACCTTCGACGATTCCATTGCTTTATGCAACCTGTTTCTTTACTTTCTCTCTGTGTGTGTTGGTGTGGCTGTAATTCAGATCTGAGTCACTCTAGTTCTCTTTGGTTCACTCTCACTTGCATGAATATCTTAGTAACAATGATTCCCTCTTGGTGACACTCAACTACTTTTGTGCCTTCTTGTCAACTGTTCATGTCTCTTCATGCCTTAACTCACTTGTCCAATATGCCAATGGGGTTGATAAATAGTTAAATAAATGTGGATTTATTACCAAATTTGTCATGTGATTTTTGCCTCATACTGCTAATATGTCATGATTTACGGTGTCCTATGCCATTTAAAATTATATGGAATCTTTATGACCTATCATTACCCCTTTGTAGCCATCGTTTCCTTACTTTAATTCCTTTTAATGGTCCTTTCGACACCATACTACACAACTGTTCTTGCTTCTACTTTTTCTTCTTTGCGGTCTTTCGCTTATGTGTATTGTTGTGTTAATTGGCGTAGTTTTCCTGCTAGCATGATAATAATTCCTTCTTCACAATTTCTTATGCCTTTGTACTCTATAACCCGTTTCATTTTTTTATATCTACTTTTTATTATTTTTTTCTTCATTTTTCTACTTTTTATATGTTTTTCTATGTTTTACCTTCCTACTATAGTACATTTAATATGATACATGTGTCCTGGAACAACCCATATTAATGCGCAAACTGTCAGTTGTCTCTATAGAGTTTCAACCAACTTCCATTCACCATTCCTCCAAGGACTTCTCCATTCAAGGTTTCCAACTGCACAACACATTTCTCTATCACATGATGATCATATAGTTTCCTAACCAATGCATTCGAAACTTCCCTAGATGTTGAATAAAATTATTGTCATAGAGTAATACACAATATCTCACTTAGAACTTCTTATATTTAATGTGTCTATCATGCCAAGCCTTCTCTCTTTCCTTCTACACTTGCTGATGAAAACCTATGCAAATCGATCTTCCTCAAGTTGTACCAATTCTGACAATATCTCTTCTATTGGGAGCAAGTCTGAAAGATTAGTGACTATTGCAATGCGTAGGCTAGGTAGAATAAAATCCATTGGCATCACTGCTTCCTAGCCATACACTAACCTAAATGGTTTTTTTTTGTCACTGCTTCCTAGCGTTACTTGTAGTCCTATAATCCCATAAAATTGCAGGAACTCTTAAGTCCCAATCATCTCTACCTACATTGCAGATATTTGTCAAATAATTGTCCAGGATTTTATTGAAAACTTCCACTGTCCCATTGTCCTGAGGATGATATCATGTACTCTTCTGATGATGAATTTAAAATTCCTTAGTCAATGCCACAATTGTTTTATTCAAAAAGTGTGTTCCTTGATCAATGAGTAATATGCATGGACATCCAAATCATGTGACTACATTCTCAAACAAAAATCTCGTAGTAGTCTCGACCGTGCAGTCTGTGATTGGTGTTGCATCTTCCTGTCTAGTCAAATACTTTGTCACAATGATTATTTATATTTCCCCTGATATTCTTGCTTGTGGTTTTATTGTCCCCACAAAGTCCATGGCCCATTTATGAAATGGTTTCAATGTAACATGTGGATTTAAAGGAATTTCATCCCTCCTGGATGGCTTTCCCACTCTTTGACATACATCGCATGACGAACAATTCCTTATAATATTTGTAATACCCTTGTTTTCCCCTAGTTTGTAAGTATAACTAAAACTGGACAGGAGACTATGGAAAACTAAATATGTCTGAATGTTTGATTTGATGAACCTTTGTATAAAAGGGTCAATATATGAATTTTATGCTATTAATAGAATTTGGATATGTGTTGCACAACTGCTAAAAGAGGAGAAAGTTTGCCAATATAGTCCATGGATGTTGTGAGACAGGTGGTGAGGGTAAACCAAGAATGGTTGAGATGACCCTCACGAGACCAGTACCTACTGGGTTTAATTTCTCAATAGTCCTCTAAATGACTTACCAGTCAGGCAGGTAATTGGAAGGCCATCCTCAAGAGTTAATGAGGAGATGGGGAAGGGTACCCATATGTAAGGCTTCCACACCTGACCAAGGTTTGGGATTTGAACCCACAAAACCTTTATGAGGAAGGAAAGAAAGGATGTAATTCGGGGACAGAGACAAATCTGCAAGATAGTAGAGTAGAGAGAACAATCTGGGGAAGAGGAGAGAAACATGTTTTCGACTTCGGAATAGAGAGAAAAGATGAGAAACGAGATTGTTTTGGTTGTAAGAAGCGATGGATAGGGTTTGTATAAAAGATGATAAATGAGACTGATGGGTGACTAAGGAAGTACTTGTGCAAACCTCTTTGCTTGGAATAAAGAAAATTGGTTTCCAATTTCATGTGGGAGGAGGAGAGTAACCTTCGTCCCTAACTATCATGGAGCAAAGAGAAGGAATCTCTCTGAGAGCATCATGGTATAGCTCAGGGGTATCCAATGGTAAATCCAATAGGAGTGGTTATGCTTATGGTTGGGAGGAAACAAGCACCCCTTTTAGCAGTCGCTTCACATTCTCCATTTCTAATAAGTATTATCATACTCTATGTATATATATTGGATGCGATGATGAATGCCTGTATTTATGCTTAAGTATTTTAGTATTTGAATAGTTATTAGAAATATTATTTTTCTTCTCTAAAATTCTATAACCATATAGTCTTTGATTCATCTCAGTATAACTTCTAGAGAGTTATTGGATGTGACTCCGTAGGAGAGTCGGGGTAAGAATGACTGAAACATCTAAGTCTTGCCAACCCCTTTGAATTCACCTTAGCGGGTATTAAGGTCCTAACCCGCACATAGGTAGATTAATGTATTCGGATGTAATAAAGGTCAATATTAATAAGGCCTTTCAATAAAATAGAATAAGGCGGATGTAAGAAGACCTGATAGAAGATTTCACTTCTAGAAGGATCTTCCTCTAGATGCTTCTCTTAATAGACATATTTAGTATAAATAAGGGGCGAGGGTATGTGAACCCTAGCTTGGAGATTATTGTAACAGAGTGATGCTCGACTGGAGGTTGCCCCCTCGAAGAGGCCTGTGAACATTGCTTTCTGAATCAAAGTGCTATTTCTATTGCTATTGCGTATATCATTTCTGTGTATTATGAAGATTATGCTGGATATTTTACTATTATTCTACCGTTTCTAACATTTTATTTCTGTTCTGCATACTTTATATATCTGGTATCTTGCAAGTGGTATCAGAGCACTTTCCTTGGCAGATATTGTGGGTATTTTTTTTTCAGGGTAGAGACGTATTCCGACGTCTTTAAGCCACAAAGATCTGTCATTACCTGCATAAACCCACGGTTGAGAGATTCATACACGCAGGAAATACAAGTGGTTCTTAAGCGCACATATGTTGGCCACCCTTGGTACCCCTTCGAGTGGTAGTGCATCAGAAAACACTTGTGTACGGATCGGCCTAGATTTCCTGAAGCCCTCTTTAGATAAATCTATCGGCCGTCGGATTGCTATAGTGTCACCGAGAACAGCATTCAGAAAGATACTCTCTAGTACCTGGGTAGTCGGGTAGTACAGCTAAGGGTACGGTCTATCCTCCTTAGTTAGTGCCCTGAGATATTGGGCCGAGTACTACTGTTGGACCCCGCACGTATATCAAAGAGCTATAGCACAGGGCAAACC
>ML777106.1:936174-957750 GCA_009831015.1 Picea engelmannii | reverse complement strand
TCACCCATCATCATGGCCCATACCCGTAGCCAAGAACTAGAGTCTCGCTTCAACACCCTGCAATCTGGTTTCCTTGAGACCCAACAAGAAGTGCAACAACTCAGTGCTACTATTGCCTCCCGTGATGCCTCCATGAATGCATCCGTAAATGTAGCCTTGCAGTCCGCAATGGCGGAATTCAAACATGAACTGACCACCCATCTTGAATCTGTCTTTGCATCACTCTGCACCAAACTCAAGATCCCTACCGATGACTCTTTTCCTGATGCACATAAAAAGACTGAAGGTGAAACTTCTTCCCATTCCTTTCAACTCCATCACTTTCAAAGGGACATAGGCCTTCCGCGGGTGGATGTAACCAAATTTGATGGCTCGGACCCCACTGGTTGGGTCACACAAATGGGACATTATTTCTCTCTCTACAACATTACAGATGACTTGTCCAAACTCCGATATGGTGTTCTCCATCTAGATCAAGAATGCTGGCAATGGTGGCAATGGAGAAAAACTTCCCGTCAAGGGTATATTGCTTGGACCCAAATTGTTGTTGAGCTTTATGAACGCTTTGACATTGACACCAACCATTTGGGCCGTTTGACAAAATTGAAGCAATCAGGCACAATCGAAGACTTCATAGCTGCATTTGAGCATCTGGATTTTAGAACAGAGGGCATGACTGATGCTTTCTTTCGAGAGTGTTTTATCAGTGGCCTCAAGGAGGAGATTCGGGCCCATGTCCTCATGGCTCGACCTACGACTTAGGTGGAGGCTACAAAAAAAGCTAAAGAAGAACAACAAATTGTCTCCTCTCAAAACTGTAAGCCTTCCTTTATCCTGCGCCCTAAACCAATAAACCCCACTACTCCCTCCGCCCCATTAAAAATCCAAAAATTGACCAGGGATGAAATGGCTGAACGCCAACTCAAAGGCCTCTATTATAATTGTGATGACAAATATTTCCCAGGCCACAAATGTAAGGAACAAAATCTCTTTATGACCATCTCTGAGGATATTCAGGAAGAAGATGTTGACACTTCCCCTGTGCCCGAGTCACCTGAAATCTCTGACATAAACCCTCCCTCCGACCCTCCCAAAGTGGAACCGATCATTTCCCTCAATGCTCTCACCGACTTCTTTGCCCCCCAAACCCTCAAGTTAATCGGTTACATCAAGCACCGAAAGGTCATCATCCTGGTTGATAGTGGCAGCACCCACAATTTTATTCATCGCCGCATTGCCTAAGAAACCCATTGCTACATCCATGCTGTCAACAATTTCCAAATCATGATTGCCAATGGTGGTTCTATGAAATGTGGCGGGCACTGTGAAAATGTGCGTCTCCAAATAGGTGACTACAACCTCAAATCCCATATGTTTTCTATTGACATGGGCGGTTGTGAAATTGTGTTGGGTGCCGACTGGCTAAGAACTTTGGGTCCCATTCTCATGGATTTTCAAAACTTAACCATGCAATTCGACCATTTCTCATCGCATGGAAAAACTGCTAAAAAAAGGTCATTCTGGTGTCAATGCCCAACTCCACGCCATACAAGCCATAGAGACCCCACCAGTGCCCCAAGACCTCCAAGTCCTCCTGTTTAAACATCAAACAATATTATCCACTCCCCAAGGACTCCCTCCTTCCCGCGGTGTCCATGATCATTCCATTCCCCTTGTTCCAGGAAGCCTTACCCCCAATATACGTCCATATCGTCACCCCTTTGCAAAAAAAAATGAAATTGAAAAAATGGTCCAAGAACTCCTTATTGCCAGAGTCATCCATCCTAGTACGATCCCTTACTCCTCTCCGGTCGTCATGGTACTGAAGAAAGAAGGTTCTTGGAGAATGTGTCCTGACTTCTGTTCTCTCAACAAACTAACCATCAAAGACAAATTCCCCATTCCTGTCATTGATGACCTCCTCGATGAATTGAGTGGCGCCCAATTCTTTACCAAACTTGATCTTCGCTCAAGCTATCATCAGATACATATGAAAGAGTCCGACATTCCCAAGATGACCTTTCGCACTCATGAGGGCCACTACGATTTTTTGGTCATGCCCTTTGGTTTGTGTAATGCCCCCTCCACCTTTCAGAGCCTCATGAACCATGTCTTCCGCCCTTTTCTCCATCATTTTGTCTTAGTTTTCTTTGATGATATCCTCATATATAGAAAAACATGGAGATACCATCTTACTCATGTGGATCAAGTTCTCCACCTACTCTCTCAGCACCATCTTTTCCTGAAACAGTCCAAATGTGCTTTTGGTGCCTCCAAAGTAGAATACTTGGGTCATCTGGTGGGCAAGGATGGCGTCAGGGTAGACCTGAAAAAGATTGAAGCTATGAAATATTGGCCGCACCCAAAGACTCTCAAAATCTTGCGTGGATTTTTGGGCCTCACAGGGTATTATCGCAAGTTCATTAAGAACTATGGAAAGATTGCAACACCTCTCATGGATCTCCTAAAAAATAACTCTTTCACTTGGAATCCAATAGATGCTCAAGATTTTCAAACCTTGAAGATGGCCATGTGCACCACTCCGGTTCTGGCTCTTCCCAACTTCACAAAGACCTTTGTGTTGGAATGTGATGCCTCAGGGAAAGGAATTTGCACTGTCCTTATGCAAGAGGGTCGACCTTTGGCCTTCACTAGCAAGCAACCGTCTGAAAATAATCTAGGCAAACCCATTTATGAAAAATAAATGTTGGCGATTCTGCATGTCGTTGAGTTGTGGCGACCGTATCTCTTGGGGCAACGCTTCCAAATTAAGACAGACCATCAAAGCCTCAAGTACTTTCTGGAACAACACATTTCTTCCTAGGAACAACAAAAATGGGTGACTAAGCTCTTTGGATATGATTATGAGATTATTTACAAGAAGGGAAAAGACAATGTCATGGTGGATGCACTATCCCAGAAATATGAAGATGAAGGATCCCTTTTTTCTCTTTCCTTCATTGTACCAGATTGGCTCCAAGCTGTGCACCAGGAATGGCTTCAAGATCCCAAAAGTTCGCATCTGATCTAGCAACTGCAGAACAAGGCTCCGACTCCCCTAGGGTACTCCTGGCTCCAGGATGAGCTTCGATACAAAGGTCGCTTGTATTTAAGTAAACAATCCAAGATCAAATCCACAGTGCTTTCTGAGCTTCTTGCTACACCCACAGTGGGGCACTCAGGGTTCACCAAAACATATGACCAAGTCAAGCGTTCTTTTTTCTGGGATGGTATGAAATAGGACATCCGTAAGCTTGTTGCTGAATGTGAGGTGTGTCAATGCAACAAGGGAGAAACAGTCAAATCTCCAGGCACCCTCTAACCGCTTTCGATTCCCCCTTCTATTTGGAAAGATATCTCTATGAACTTTATCACAGGCTTACCCAAATCGGGGAATAAATAAGTCATAATGGTGGTGGTGGATCGCCTTTCCAAGTATGCTCATTTTTGCGCTCTTCCACACCTATTTACTGCATCTACGATGGCTCAAATTTTCATGGACCAGGTCTTCAAGCTGCATGGCATGCCGCACTCTATTGTTTCCGATTGAGACCCAACTTTCACAAGCAATTTTTGGCAAGAATTGTTTAAACTACAAGACACACAATTGCATCTCAGCTCAGCTTATCATCCCTAAACAGATGGCCAAATGGAAGTTGTCAACAAGTGTTTGGAAACATATCTGAGGTGCTTTGCTTCTGAAAAACAACACCAGTGGGCTAAATGGTTACCCCTCGCCAAATGGTGGTACAACACTACATACCATATAGACACTCACATGACTCCTTTTGAAGCAGTATATGGACATAAGCCACCTTCAGTTCTCTCATACTTACCGGGTACCTCGAAGGTCCAGGCGGTTGACCAAACACTTACAGTCCGAGAGGATATCCTTTGTACCCTTAAAGAGAACTTGGTCATGGCACATAATAGAATGAAGCAACAAGCAGATCAAGGTTGCTCGGAACGTCAATTTACAGAAGGGGATCAGGTGTTTCTGAGACTGCAACCATATAAGAAAACTTCCCTCAAGGCCGAGAAGTGTCAGAAGCTAGCACCCAAATTCTATGGCCCTTACACAGTTCTCAAGCGTGTGGGACAAGTCGCATATCAGTTAGCTCTGCCTAGTCAGTTGAATCTACATCCTATTTTTCATGTTTCATGCTTGAAGAAGGTGATTGGAACTAGGTGCCAAATTCAAACCAACCTTCTAGAGTTAGCTGAAGAAGGATCCATTTGGCTATAGCCAGAAGCAGTTTTGGACCAGCATGAGAGTCGCCTGCGTCAGAGAACCATCAAGGAAGTGCTAGTACAGTGGAAAGATATGACTCCAACAGATGCCACTTGGGAACCAACTACCATTCTGCAGCAGTTTCCACATCTCAAGCCTTGAGGACAAGGCTGTTTTTAAGGAGGCAGACATGTTAAGGTCCTAACCCACACATAGGTAGATCAATGTATTCAGATGTAATAAAGTTCAATATTAATAAGGCCTTTCAATAAAATAGAGTAAGGCGGATGTAAGAAGACCTAATAGAAGCTTCCACTTCTAGAAGGATCTTCCTCTAGATGCTTCTCTTAATAGACATATTTAGTATAAATAAGGGGCGAGGGTATGTGAACCCTAGCTTGGAGATTATTGTAACAGAGCACTACTCGACTGGAGGTTTCCCCCTCGAAGAGGCCTATGAACATTTCTTTCTGAATCAAAGTGCTATTTCTATTTCTATTGCGTATATCATTTCTGTGTATTGTGAAGATTATGCTGGATATTTTACTGTTATTCTACCGTTTCTAGCATTTTATTTCTGTTCTGCATATTTTATATATCTGGTATCTTGCAGCGGGAATGTCAAGTTCATCTATGTGGGAGAAGGACATTTTCCTTCCAACTATACACCCATGTGCCCAAGGGATCATTCCCATGTCCTTAACCATTTTCTAGAAAAAGGATTAGTTCTTAGCCCCCAAGAATTTCCAACAGACCCATATGACTAGGGCTTGGGAACTGTGCACTAATCTGAAAGGAGCTATCTCTTTCAGCTTTGTGACTTCAAAACTTATGACTCCACAATCCTCAAAAACAACCAAAGCGTGAAGTTTCAAAGTGATGAGGGCCATCGATTGGGGGATCCAATGTGGATCTCTCTCATTCGTTAGATCATACTTATGAAGGGAAGCGTTAAGCGCTTCTGTGAAGTTCTACTTGGGGAGAATATGAGTGGTCTAACACCAAAATTCCTGAATGCCAAAGTCGTGAAGTAAATCAGGACCATTGAAAATGGAGGGACACGTGTCAACATATCAACGATTATCCAAAAGTCTGGGTATTTTAAGGTATAGGGACACACAAGTTTTCCCGGAGCTTGGAAAGCTAGAGTAAATCCTAGCCATGAATTATAGGTACACTTTTCGATAGATCAGGCATGATCCGGAGAGGAAGCCATAAGGTACTCTTAGAACTCTCAAATTCCAAACTTCCGAAGTGACGTGGACCATCGATGTTTGGATTATTCAGGATCCCTCTCAGTTGTTGATCTAAGAATCCCACCTTCAATTACCCAATTGACCGAGAACACATTGTGGAGCGACACATGGCCCCTACTTGTCCTCTGTCTAAGGTTTTCCATCAAATTAGAGTTGTCGGATGAGAGGATACATGGAAATATATCCTATAGTCCAGAGATTTAGTACTCCGGGGGAGTTTGGCCAAGAGTTTTCAAGGTGTGAAAACTCCCAAAGTCGTGAACAACGAATTAAATCTCGACTGTTGGTAAGAAGAGGACACGTGGCACCATATATGAGAGTCTAGAGACTTGGATCTTCTAGGGATTTGTGTCAGTAGGATTCGTTAATATTTGAATCCCGAAGCCACGAAGTAACGAGGACTATGGATTTATGGATCCACGTGGATGAATCTCAACCATGAGATTTGAAAGAAGTGACAAGACTGTAGGATGGGGATTGACGTGGCTCACTGACATCATATTGGGTAACGTGAACCCACAACTAAGGTTTCACATGTCACCTAGTTTTGGCCTATTCATAGACCCCTTATTCTTATTAGCGAATGACATGTGTCACCCCTCGACCTTCACCGGGTGTCAACTTCTAGTTCATGCTCGCTTGGCCAACATAGTTCGTGATGTGTCTGATACTCCAGGAGTTAGGAATATTTGAGTGTAGGTTGATAAAGGAATATATGAGTTAGGAATTTTTGAACGTCGAAGAACCAACAACGACCGTCGACTGCAGAACTGCTGAAATGTAGGAGGTTCAATGCTAAACACCAAACGTCGATCACTAAATGTCTAAGGCCACATGGCAATATTTTGGGAATTCAGGGATTAAGAAAAATGAGTGTTCTGCACCGAACACAAAATACCCCTTTTAAAGGTAGGATATCTACAGAGGATGTGGACCATTGATTACCTCCGGTGTTTGATGATCCAGGAATTCGACAACACCGTTAGAACTCTTGAAGTACGGGAGTTCCAAAGTGTCAAAAACTTCGCTAAGCAAACTCTTAGCTCCTAGTTTTCAGCCCGAGGTCACGAGGAAGACCCCATTAGCTGGTTTAAGTGAATAGTGGGAGATGTAAACTTCAGGGAAGCTGAATAAGAGGGTTTTTCTTAGTAAGGGGCTGAAAATGAACCGGAAAAGTGAACAATTTATGTCCCATCCATAGAAAGGGTATTTAAGGGATTGGGTGTTTTATAAATTGGTATTAGACCATGGAAAAAACACTTGACCTACTTGGTCTCATGTATGAGTTGGATAATAAAATTATTAGAGAAATTATGGGGTAACACCCTACCTTACCCCCCTTCTATAAGAAACTAATCTGAACCTCTATTGAAGAGAGGAACCAAACCTTCTATTGTTGATAGATGTTTTGGAATTCTGCACTATAGGTTTCTAATGTTTCCAAATAAATAGCTAAATTCACCTTGCAATGATATGTGTTGTTCATGAATTGGTAGATCAATAGCTAACATAAAATGTTTTATCAACACTCAAGCAGTCAGAGAAAAACAAGAGAACTACAACGTAAAGGATGGTGAAACATAAAGAGTTGGGGGAGAGCACCCACAATATAGAGGCATAATTTGATGAAAGGAGGGTGGTGGAAACTCCTCCATATTTGGCCAAAACTATAAGAAGCCTCATGGAATAATTACAAAGTTATAAGGATGACAATGAAAGGCTAATCAAGGAGCAGGAAACACAGACTGAAATTAATGTAGTCCTACTACAAATTCTATTAGATATATAGAGGCAACTGCAACATGGTCCAACTTCCAATCATGTGAACAAGAATCATACTAAGAAAAACCCAAGTCCACCTGAGATACAAAACCATCATCCTGAAAGTGGCCACACTGAGAGGAGCACCTAAAAGAAGGCCCAACATGGAGCCAAGAGACATTCAATGGAAGATTCCTCTAGTGAGGATAATGACAACTCCAAGGAATATTCTAGTGGAAAAAATAGTTCCCATTCCTAGACAATAAGAAAGAAGAGGAAACAATCCAAGAGTTGCGACTTGGAAGAGTTCAAGAAATCCAAACCAACCACCTTCGATGGAGAGATTAAGAAGGGGGAAGAAGTAGAAGTTTGGATACTCGGCTTGAAGAAGTAATTCCGAGTCCATGAATACTCTGAAAACTAAAGGCTCAGATAACCATTTTCAACCTGAATGGGAAAGCTTCCATTTGGTGGGAGGAACTTAGGAATGTGAAAGGAGTCCATGAGAAGGACTTGTCATGGAAAAAAATTGAGAGATACTTCAAGAAGAAGTACTTGTCAGAAAATTACTTTGATGGAAAGACCAAGGAGTTCTATGAACTCAAGTTGGAACAACTCACCATAGATGAATATATCAACAAATTCCTTGAGATTATAAGGTATGTGCCCTATACAAAGGATGAAAAAGTAAAGATTCAACTATTTATTAGTGGGTTACCTCAATCCTACTAGGACCAAATTGAGTTTGATGGGACAAATACTTTAGAAGATACTCTTTGAAAAGAAAGGTACTTCTATGAGAAACTCAAGAATAAGACAGAACCCCATGAAGAATCGAATAAGAAAAACAATTCAGGATTTAAGAAGAAGGGGTTTAAATCCTTGAGATTTAAGAACCATGGTAAGAGATATAGGATGAGCCTTCCTGCCAGAAGTTTGCATCAACAATTTTTTCCATCCCAGAGTAGAAATAAACCATTCGGAGTAGCTCCAAGTAATACTGATAACATGAAGAGAGAACCCTTAAAATGTTGGAGTTGCGGAGAGGAGCATCTCCTGAGGGACTGTCTGCATAGGAAACAAAAATATGGGAGGGTCTACACCATCCAAGATGCCACCACATTCAATTATGTGGCTAGGAGAATGCTACAAATTTATGCAACTTTGGTTAATAGACAAGATGACCACCAAGCTTTAGTGGTGGAGATGGAAGGTACGGTTTCCAACCATCATGTTTCCATTTTAATTGACCTTGGTTCTAATTTGAGTTATGATTCCCCTCAAAATATCGAGAAATGTAAATTGAAACAAGTCAAACATTTTAAATCATGGCTGGTACAACTAGCCACTGGAACCAAAATAAAAGTAACATATGTCATACCAACATGCCAATTTGTTATAAGTGGGTTTCCCACCCAAGCGAACCTAAACATACTTCCTCTAGGATCTTATGACTTGTTGATTGGCATGGACTAGTTGGCTTCCCACAAAAACAAGTTAGACTGTTACAATAAAACTTTGGATTTTTAAAATGAAGAAGGAAGAAGGGTAACCCTACAAGGTATTCAAAAGCTTGTCTCAGTGATACAAATATCAACCCTCCAAATGAAGAAGTATTGCAGAAAGGAATGTCACTTGTATGCAATACTAAACTCCATTGAGAATGACAAACCCATCCTAAATAACCATCCCATATTAGGACAATATAAATATGTATTCCCAAAATAGGTATCAGGTCTACCTCCAAGAGGGGATATTGAATTTTCAATATAACTTGTACTAGGAGCAGTGCCAATGTCTAGAAAACCCTATAGAATGATTACAACAGAGCTAGTTGAGTTCAAAATACAGCTAAAGGATATGTGGGACAAAGGATACATTCATCCTAGTGTGTCTCCATGGGGAGCACTAGACTTGTTTTTAAAAAAGAAAGATGGCACACTCAGACTATGCATAGATTATAGACAACTCAATAAGATGACCACCAAAAATAAGTATCCCTTTCCAAGGATTGATGACTTGTTTGACCAATTAAGGGGTGCTACAATCTTCTCCAATATTGACTTGAGGTCTAGATACTATTAGGTCCGAATTAAAGATGAATACATCCACAAGACAACCTTTAGGAAAACATATGGCCACTATGAATTTATGGTGGTGCCATTTGGGCTTACCAATGCACCAACCACTTTTATGTGCTTAATGAATAATGTATTCAAAAATTTCTTGGATAGGTTTGTGTTGGTTTTCATTGATGATATCCTAATCTATTCCAAGAATAGGGAAGAGCATGAAGAACATCTCAAGCTAGTACTCCAAGTACTAAGAGAACATCAACTCTATGCTAATCTTAGTAAGTGTGACTTTTTCTAGAAACAATTCCATTACTTAGGCCTTGTTATTTCTGAGGAAGGAGTGGAAGTTGATATTGAAAATATTAAAGCCATCATGGATTGGTCTATCCCAAAGGATGTGTCTAATATCATATCCTTTATGGGCCTAGCAAGATACTATAGGAGGTTCATAAAGGGATTCTCCAATATTGGTTGCCCAATAACCTCCCTTCAGAAAACGGGGGTTAAATTCATTTGGACATCAGAATGTGAAGAAATATTTCAAGAGATGAAATACCTTCTAACCAATGCACCCGTACTAAATATTGCAGACCCAAACAAGGACTTCCTAGTGTGTACATATGCCTGTAAGGAAGGGCTCGAAGGAGTCCTTATACAAGGACATGTGATTTGCTACACATCCAAAAATTGAATGAGCATGAAGTCAATTATGTGACCCATGATATGGAATTGGATGCCATAGTGCATGCTTTAAAAATGTGGAGCCATTACCTCTTAGGTAGAAGATTTGTACTTATGACAGACCATAGTGGGTTGAAGTATTTGTTTGACCAACTAAAACTCAATGTGAGACAAGATAGGTGGATGGATCTCCGTAGTGAATTTTATTTTGAAATCAAACATATCAAAGGAAAGGAGAATAGGGTGGTTGATGCCCTTAGTAGAATTATGAAAGTGGTTCACTTGGTAGCTGTAAGCACCTATGAATCAAACATCAAAGAGAGGGTCAAAAGTGCACAAGAAATAGATGCATTTTTCAAGACTGTGACATCATACCTAAATGAAGAGCCCACATGGATGAAGTATTAAGGTTATCATATGATTAATTATGACCTGCTGACTTACAAAGGAATATTATATATTCCAAATTGTGATGACTTGAAGAGGTTCATAATGGACAAACTACTCAAAAGACCATATACTGGTCATCCTAGTTATCAGAAAATGATCACGACCACTAGGAAACTATTCTATTGGCCCGGGTTGAAAAAGGAATTAGTTGATTAATTAGCTAAGTGTCTAGAATTTCAACAAGTCAAGGAAGAGCACCAACATCCAACAGGGTTGTTTCATCCCCTACCAATTCTCGAATGGAAATGGGAAACAATCTCCATGGATTTTATCATAGGATTACCAATATCAAGCAAACAAAATGATGCCATCATGGTAGTTGCGGAAAAACTAAGCAAGGCTACTCACTTCATACCCGTCAAGTCAACTTCAAAGGCAATAGATATATCCATCATTTTCATGAAAGAAATATTTAGACTGCATGGCATGCCTAAGGAAATTATATCCGACAAAGATACAAATTTTACTTCAAACTTTTAGAAATATCTATTTGTTGGTTTTGAAACAAAATTTATCTTTAGTAAAACCTATCACCCTCAAATTTATGGGAAGACAGAGAGGGTAAACCAATTATTAGAAGACATGAGGTTGCATGTAATGCATCAACTCAAGAAGTGGGAGGACTATCTACCACTGGTAGAATTTTTCTACAACAATGGCTATCAAGAGTCATTAAAAATGAGCCCTTTTGAAGCCATCTATGGAAGGAAATGCAACATTCCAGTCAGCTAGAATACCCCATTAGACAGACTTACAATCGATCCATATATGCTAAAGGAAATGGAACAACAAGTTATTCAAATAAGAAAAAAATTGAAGATAGCCCAAGATAGAAAAAAGAGCTATGAAGACATAAAAATGAATCCTAGAGAGTTCAAAGAAGGGGATCATGTGTATCTCTGAGTTATACCTAGGAAAATATCTTTGAGGATGGGAGCTTGTGCCAATATGGCACCTCAGTATTGTGGACCTCTTGAAATTTTGGATAGAATGGGACCAATAGCCTATTGGCTATCACTTCTTCCCACAGTGAAAGCACATAATGTTTTCCCTATTTATTTATTGAAGACGTATGTACATGATTCTAATCATATTATTGACTGGTCTATGATTCTGGTGGAACTCGAGGAATAATTCCTACCACAACCTCAATGCTTAATAGATAGGAAGGAAACCCCACTCAGGAAGAGAACCATTGCATAGGTCAAGGTGCAGTGGAAACACTTTGGCCCAGATGAAGCTACATGGGAAATGGAAGATGCCATGAAACATGCATATCCATTTCTGTTTACTTCTGTACATATAGAGCACATTGGCAGATATAACATCTATGAAAATGTTCCTTTAAAGGGGAGGGGATTGTAATACCCCCATTTCTCCCATTTTGTAAATATAACTAAAATTGGCCAAGAGACTATGGAAGACTAAATATGTGTGAATGTTTGATTTGATGAACCTTTGTTTAAGGGTCAATGTATGAATTTTCTATTATTAATAGAATTTGGATATGTGTTGCACAACTACTAAAAGAGGGGAAAGTTTTCCAAGATATACCATGGATTTTATGAGAGAGATGGTGAGGGGAAACCAAGAATGGTTGAGATGACCCTCACCAGACTAGTACCTACTGGGTGTAATTTCTCAACAGTCCTCTAACCCATAAATGAATTACCAGTCAGGTTGGTAGTTAGAAGGCCATCCTCAAGAGTAAATGAGGAGATGGGGTAGGGTACCCATCTGTAAGGCTTCTAGGCCTGACCACAAATTGGGATTCGAACCCACACAACCTTACTAAGGAAGGAAGGAAAGGAGGTAATTCGGGGACATAGACATATTTTCAATATAGCATAGTAGAGAGAACACTCCGGGGAATAGGAGAACAACATGTTTTCGACTTGGGAATAGAGAGAAAAGATAAGAAGCAAGCTCTTTTTGGATGTAAGAAGCCATGTGTAGGGTTTGGATACAAGCTGATAAATGATGCTGACATGTGTCTGAGGAAGTACTCGTGCATACCTCCTTTCTTGGAATAGAGAAAAAAATTTCCAATTTCCTGTGGGAGGAGGAGAGTAACCTTCATCCCTGATTGTCGTGGAGAAAAGAGAAGAAATATATCTCAGAGAAACATGGTATATTTCAGGGTGGCTAGTGGTAAATCCGATAGGAGTGGTTGTGCCTATGGTTGGGAGGAAATAAACACCCCTTTCAACAATTGCTTCAAATTCTCCATTTCTGCTATGTATTATCATACTTTATGTATACATATTGGATGCAATGATGAATATCTATGTTTATGGTTAAGTATTTTAGTATTTGAACAATTATTAGAAATATTATTTTTCTTCTGTAAATTTCTATATCCATATAGTCTTTGATTCATCTCAGTATAACTTCTAGAGAGTTATGGGATGTGAATCTGTTGGAGAGTCAGGGTAAGAATGACTGAAATGTCTAATTCCATCCAACCCCTTTGAATTCACCTTAGTAGGAATTCCAAGTTCATATTTGTGGGAGAAGGATGTTATCCTTCTAACTATCCACCGATATGATCAAGGGATCATGCACATGTCCTTAACCATTTGCTGCAAAAAGGATTAGCGCTTAGCCCCCAAGAATTTCCAATGGACCCATATGACTAGGGCTTGGGAACCATGCACTAGTACGAAATGAGATAGCTCTTTCAGCTTCGAGACTTCAGAGCTTATGACTCCACAATCCTTGAAAAAAACCAATGACATAAGTCACAAAGTGATGAGGGTCATCGATCCGGGGATCCAGTGTGGATCTCTCTCATCCATTAGATTGGACTTTGGAAGGGAAGCGTTAAGCGCTTCGATGAAGGTATACCTTGGGAGAATAGGAGTGGTCTAACGCTGAAACTCTCAAATTCTGGAGTCATGAAGTAAATAGAGACCATTGAAAATGGAGGGACACGTGTCCATAGATCAAATATTATCCAAAAGTCTGGGTATTTGGTGGTATATGGATGCGTAAGTTTTCCTAGAGCTCAGAAATACAGAGTAAATCCTGGCCATGAATGCTAAGTACATGTGTTAATAGATCAGGCATGCTCCAGAGAGGAATCCGAAAGGTACTCGTCGAACTCCCTAATGTTGAACTTCCAAAGTGATGTGGATCCTCAATCTTCATATTCTTCAGGATCCCTCTTAACCATTGATCTAAGAATCGCACCTTCGATTACCCAACCGACCATGAACGTGTTGTGGAGAGACATGTGGCCCCTACTTGTCCCTTGTCTAAGGTTGTCCATCCAATTAGAGCCATCGGATGAGAGGATATGTGGAAAGAGATCTTGTAGTCCATAGACTTAGTACTCCGGGGGAGTTTGGCCAACATTTTTCAAGGTGTGAAAACTCCCGAAGCCATGAATTGTGAAGTAAATCTTGACCATTGGTAGGAAGATGAAACATGACACCAGATCCGAGAGTCCGGAGACTTGGCTCTTTAGGGATTCACGTCAGGAGGAATCGGTAAGCTCCGAAGCCATGAGTCGTGAAGTAATGAGGACTGTGGATCTATGGATCCACATGGATGAATCTAAACCATGAGATTTGAAATAAGTGAGAAGAATGTAGGATGGGGGTTGATGTGGCTCACTGACATCATCCCAAGTGACATGGACCCGCAACTAAGGTGCCACATGTCACCCATTTTTGTTCGATTCAAAGACTCGTTATTCCTATTAGAGCATGACACATGTCACCCCCTAATGAGGAAACGTGTCACCCCTTGACCCTCGTTGGGTGTCAACTTATGGTTTGTGCCCGCTTGGCCAACGTGGTTGGTGACGTGTCCAGGATTCCACGAGTCTGGATAAATTCGCGAGTTCAAAAGATTTGAGTGTAGGTTGATAAAGGAAGGTTCAACGATGATCGATGATCACCGAACATCGAAGGACCAACGATGACTGTTGACTGCTGAAACAACGAAACATAGGACGTTCAACGCCAAATGATGAACATCGATCGTTGAATAGCTAAGGCCAAGTGGCGAGATTTAGGGACTTTGGGGATTAGGAAAAATGAGTGCTCTGCGCCGAATGTTGAAGCTCCCTTTTAATCGTAGGAACTTAGAGGAGGATGTGGAACATTGATTCCCTCCGTTGTTCGATGATACGGGAATTCGACAACACTGTTGGAACTCTCGAAGTACAGGAGTTCTGAAGTGCTAAAACCTTCACTAAGCAGAGTCTTAGCTCTCGGTTTTCATCTCGAGGTCATGAGGAGGACCTCAATAGCTGCTTTAAGCATGTAGTGGGAGATGTAAACTTCAGGGAAGAAAAATAATAATGCCTTTCTTAGTAAGGGGATGAAAATTAACAAAGGAAAAGAAAAAATTTGATGTCCCATCCTTAGAAAGGGTATTTAAGTGGTTGGGTGTGTTACAATATTTGTGAAGTGTGGGCCACGAGAGCCTTGTGCATAAAATATGTTGCAAAGTTTCTTTCCCTGCATAATGTCCTCTTTAAATCTTGTCATGCGCTTCTACGAGTATCACCGCTCTTTCATGTTCCAACACACAACATCTCAATATGCCATCTACACCCAACTTGTATAAATTCCATGAAATCAACTAATAATTTGTTTCTTTAACTACTGGTTTTTTCTTTTGCACCACTTTCAAGTCTGACATAGCCATTCTTGTGCTTATAATCTGCACGATGTCTGAGAACTAATATCCCACCATTTTGACTACAAATAGTTTTTCATCGGGTAAGTTGTCATCTAAATTTCCTTCATATTCTCTCGATAGTATGCACAATAGATGATTTTCTCCTGCATTCAACTTCCCTAGTTTCACCACAACCTCAAAGTTGTATTCCTGAAACAATAATAGCCATCTACATATTCTCCCCCCCCCCCCAACACTGGCTTGTTCACTAAGTATTTTAGAGAAGAATGGTATGTATACATATTAAAGTGAGATCTCAATAAATAATGTTTCAACTTCTGTAGTGCATATACCATTTCCAATCCTTCTCATTCTGTAGTGGTGTAATTCTTCTCTTCTATGGACAACTTCCTACTTGCAAATGCAATTGGGTGGTATATGTCTCCCTCCCCTGATTGATATATTACTACGCCAAAAGCTATGGATGATGCATCTACATGAACATGGAACTCCTTTTCCCAATATGGAAAGATCAAAATTGACGTTGTCACTAGTTTTTTCTTTAAGGTATCCAAACCCTTTTGGCAGTCCTCATTCCATTGGAACTTCACTTCCTTCTTCAACAACTTTTCCATTGGTGTTTTGATTTGTGCATGTCCTTTGATAAAATTCCTATAATACCCTGTGAGACCCAGATTTTCCCTCAATTTGATGACTGATGTAGGTGGTTCTAAATATATAATTACTACAATCTTGGACGGATCCACTAGTAATCTCTACTTTTAGACTACATGGCCCAACAAAATTCTAAACGGTGTGAAAAAAATATACTTATTCAGGTTCAATGAAATATAACACTATCTACACCTATCCAACATTATCCTGAGTACTTCTATGTGATCCTTCAGTAGACTAAACACATTCTAATCATCCAAGTACACTTCAAGGAACTTATGAATAAATTCATTGAACGTTGCAACCACAACTCTGGAAAACACTATAGGGGCATTCTTCAATCCAAAGGGAATTACTATATACTGATAACCTCCCCACTCTATTGTGAAAGTATTCTTGTACCATTCTTCCTACGTATTTTTTATCTGATGGTACCCAGAGAATCCATCTTTGAAAGAATAAGTCTCTTGGCCTCCTACGTTCTCCAATACCTCATCTGTGAATGGTGTTGGAAATGGGTCATGTAAGCACACATCATTCAACTTCCTCATATCCATGGAAATCCTGATTCCTCCTATATTCTTGTCTTGCATGACCATTGGATTGATCCACTCTAACTCATCCATGGGTTCAATGATCCCTCCATCCAACATTCTATATATTTCATCTTTCACCTTCTCCTTGTACTTCAGATTTAACCTGTAAGGTTTATGTCACGATGGATTAGCACCTGGTTTCAATGGAATATTCATTTGTCCTAAGTCCCTGGATATCCCCTTCATCTCCGAAAATGTGGTTGGGAATAGGTCTTGATATTCACAAAGTAAGTCTACAATCTTCTCTATTGTCTCATAAATCCAGTAATCCCCTATCTATGAAAACTTGGGATTCTCTTTTGTCCCAATTTTTAACTTTCACATATGTATAATATGTGTGATATGTGGTAGATTCAAACTATGACCCTTCTATTGCTCATTCTCCTTTTTTTCCAGGTACTTGTACATTCCTTGGATCTTCTTCATCTTTTTCTTCCTTAGCAACATTGTAACACTCCAATAACTTATGCATAGTCATCAAAGATTTATGCGCATAGCATACAGATACCACCTCCATCGATCCTTCTATTGAAAATATTTTGGTTCAAATATCATGTAGAGATGCATCCATTAATTGGAATTCATTTTAGAATGTCAATGATACCTTGAATATTTGGACCAACTCATCCCATATTTTGTCTCTCTATACATTTCCAATTCCAAATACCAGCTCTTCGAAATTGTGTCCAGTGTATGTATAAATATGTGCATCCATTTTGTTTCTGGTACTGAAATCCATAAGGTTCTACACTGTTCAACATGACCTATTGGATCACTCTCCCCTGTATACTTCTTAATATTTTCTATCTTAGTACCAAATATCTCATGCATTATCCTTCTACAATGCGACCAATATTTCATCTCCTCTCTATGTGCATCCTGCCATCTGGATGGAGTCACTTTTAGGACAACATCTAGTTCCAACATACTTTGTTGGTCAGGTACCTGCAAGGGAAATTACTTCACAAACAAGCTTATATCAGTCAATCCATCATACCTGGGTGGATCACATAGCTCTGTTCCAATCCAATGAAAGGATCGAGTCATGCGTGCACATCATGTAGTTGAGACTTCATGCATCCTCTACTTCCAATTATCTAGACCTTCCTCTAAGTCCTATGTGCATGAACTAATACTTCTCAAACTTAGTGCACCATCTACAATAGATTTAACATAATCATCCATCCATGCAGTCATGTTATACAAGTTGTCAATGTTGTTTCCTTTGGTTGGCTCTATGTACCTTTTTCCTTCCATTGGGTCCAATAGTGCAGTAACTTTCAACTCTCCGACTTCAAATATCATTTCCCTCCTCTTCATATTAATGATTGCATGATTATAAAATTCACATTCCAATCCCATCAATGCTATAGATGGTTTACTATCATCCATGATCTCAATAAATTCAAAGTCTGCTATGTTTCACACCCCATCTATGTTCACAGGTACTCCTATGAATCAACCAATTGGTACTATCTTGTGTTGATTCACGAGCCTTAAGGGAACATGAGACCATACTAGCTTGGGTTTTCCCATCATCTCCCAAGTTTTCTTTGGTAATACATTTACATTAGAACCCAAATCCATGATAACATTATTCACATCATATACTTCTACAGTAATGGATACTCAGTTGGATGATGTCCCAATTTCTTACATATATCACAATACCCTCCTCCTAGTAATGGGTTTGACGCTCTAGTCCCCAAATACTTCATGAATGTTGGGCATTCATCCTTGTGATGGCCTTCATTCCTACACTTGGTACACTACACTTGTTATCATTTCTCCTTCCATTTTGTAAGTCCTTCCAGTTGAATTGTCAATATAGCCAACTGCGTCTAAACCTATACCATCCCTCCATTGTATCCTATAGGGGATGATTCCAATTTCATGAAATTTTCCAAAGCCTTAGGTTGTGATGCAACCTTTTTTTGAATCAATGTCTTGAAATATGTGGTAAAAGTCCTGCAATAAACCACTCTTGATGTTTTTGATCAGTGATATGGAAAGTCAGTCTACCCATCATATGTTTGAATCTTTGATCAAAATGCCACATTGATTCATTCTACACCTGTTTAATATCCTTTAGTTCTATAATGTACTGCGACTCAAACTTCGGCTTCTTAAACTCTTTCAACAATGCTTGTCTTATCTTTACCAATGTCCTGGCATGTCCTGTAGGTGTGGTACTCTGAAACTTCATGTACTAGACTAGTGCATGACCTCTAATTTTTTTTTCCAATCGTGCAATATTTATGGCCTCATATTAGATGTTCTTAGCAACCCAAATTGTATTGAAAACAAACAAATGTTGTTATGTGTCCTCTTACCCCACTCCTTGGAACTCAGGCATTCTGAGGGTGTTGTCTACCCCTGCCATGTTTCTTTGTGTAGTCCCTCCTCTTGGTGATGTTGGTTGATTCTAACTTTTTTCACTACTTCCACTGCTCTAATTACTACTACTTTGTCCTCCCTTGCTAACAATAAGTGATTTTGATAAGTATTAAATTGTTATTTATGATTGTGGTGATGCACATGGGGTTGTGGATTCAACATAGGATCCAGTCTAAGTAGGAATTAATGAATCTTATATTATAGGAGTGGATCAAAACTCCTCTTCCTCTCCTCTTATGTGTGGTATCTCCATGATTTGGATTATTGTGCAAGTTCCTCTCCCCTCTGGCTCACTACGTGACTCTCCTTTCTCATCCCCAGTCTTTCGCTTCTTGTACCTACTTCCTCTACATAGTTCTACAAACTCATCTTCTTCCTTTGGTATACCCTCTTCGACTCTATGCATCCTTAGTCCCTCCCTTCCTTCTTCATCACTTCCTTCATTCTCTCCAGTCCTTAGATTATCCTCTTGTCATCCCTCGGTTCCCCTATGTGCACAAATCCCCTTAGCAATCATATTCCATTGTTATCATGCACTTGTCATACAATAAAATATTTATCCATGTACCCAATGATTTCATGAACCTTCCTCGTGGACCTTTGAATAAGTCCCTTTCTACAACACTATATGACTGTGTACAATCTATTGTGAAATCAGTAATATATCCTCCTAATATTATATATAGCTAGAAATCAATTGCAGGATAAGTGTTATTACTTATATAATTAATATGTCTTACCAAATCACGAGTCTAATTCATTGGCATTGCGTTTTGTTACCTTCCAGTATTCTCCACTAATCTTTCTAACCACTCCATCAAAATAATTGGAAATTCACGAAAGAAAATTTCATGCAAATTTATGTATACATACCTTTGCATCCATTTTTCCTTACTCATTCGAGGGTTTCTATTCTCTTTCCAAGAAAACTCTCATTCCTTCCCTTATAACCATTCTGAGATTTCCTTCTTAATCAGTCTCCAAAACATTCCCTCTATCATAGATTCTGGGTCCTGACAACATAACCATTTGTTGGTGCTATGTGCGGTTGTAAGAACCTAGGTTCAAGTTATGTTGACTAACAAAACCATTCATACACCGACCCTTTCAGAGTCACCTGAATGTAGATGAAGTCTCACCCGAGGTATCTATTGGGGTATTAGGAACCAAGTTTCTTCAGTAGTGAGGGAATGTGATGTCATCATCTTTGTCATTGTTACTTATCTCTTCTACTCAACATTATTTTGTATTGGCTCTTCTTAGGTTACTTAGTGAATTCAATTATGTATTACCATTATCCTTCATAATACAATAGAAAAAAAATTACTTTAATATTCATAACCATTGTGAAACTATCATGTAAGGAACAAATATAATCTAACATTCATAAAGAGACTATTCATCATGTAAAAGACAACAACATTGTATTTAACGTGGTTCACCAAACTTTGGGCTATGTCCACAACGAATGAATTATTTATTATTCTTTTTGTAATTGTATTAGGATTTTGCACTACAATTACAATGATATGTCATATTATCTTTCCCTTCATCTATCCTAGCTTCTCTACAGTGAAATCCTCTCTTTCTCTGCAACATCTCCTTACCACTTAGGCATAGAATATTCGATCCAAGAGAACTCTTCATAAGAACTCACAAAAAGGGAACAAATTGTTGATACTGAGAGGGGGGTGAATCAGTATCAAGTACAATTTAAAAACCTTTTTCAACTTATACTTAAACCATTCAATTATATCCAATGAGCAATGAACAATAGTATAAGAGATACACCAATACACCACAATACACCATGCAAAATATATGAGAAATAATCAACAGTTTTTGTTCAAGGGAAGTAATGACTTCCAAAGGTAGCTACAACTTCCAAATGTAGAGGGAGGGATAAACCTCCAAGAGGAAGATACAATCCTCCAATATCAAGAGAGAGTTGAACTCTCCATCCTTTCCCCTTCCTTCCACCCAAGAATATATGAGAGATAATAAAACTTTATATTAAATCATCACCATCAACCAATCATCACATAGAACCTGATAATGCTTCCTGAGACTTCTTCAATTTTTGAAATTCTTCAATTCTTGGAGTAATCTGATCCTATAGATAATATTACTCAATGTATTCTTTGAAACTCCTCCAATTTTCACTCCTTGAATCCTCCCCAAAAAGAGATTATAGAAAGAATGGTAGACTTTATTCAATTCTGGTTTATTCAGAAGACCCAACTTGTACAACATGCCCCGCGCTCAATATTTAACATCTAATTTTGAAACTCACACATAAGAAACTAAATTCTGTTCTCTTTCCAATGGAAGTGGTCCTACTTCATTTGGATTCTTTATGAAGAAGTTATGACTGTTTTACCCGAAACACCTGTTTATTGACTAGCTTCAGGACTGGTCACAAACCCTATCTTCTACAGAGTGTATCTCCATAAGTATAGCGAATCAAGAGATGAAATTTTTACCAAAGGTACCTTGATATGTCTTATCAATACCATAGTGATTTTTCCATCTGAATCATTCTAGAAAAAAAAGTTATAGAAAAAATAGTAAGATGACCTGAAAATAACATACCTTAGAACACATCACCAAAAGACTTCATCCTCCCTTGAAATCTGGCCTTCTTTTCTTCTTATTACCTCTGAAATTTGACTTCTATCAAAATGAATGTATAATTATGTTTATTTATACCATTTATGTCACTTCCTTTTAACATTAGGGCCGACCTAACACTTTCTTATTTTGTAATTCTTTTCTTTAATTATCTTCAGGGCCTACATGTACTTCCTTCTTCAATTCACTTT
>ML777106.1:921383-933008 GCA_009831015.1 Picea engelmannii | reverse complement strand
TTGGAGTACTCTGATCCTATAGAAAATATTACTCAATGTATGCTCTAAAATTCCTCTAATTTTCACTCCTTGAATCCTCCCAAAAAAGAGGTTATAGAAAGAATGATAGACTTTATTCAATTCTAGTCTATTCAGAAGACCCAACTTGTATAGCATGCCCTGCGTTCAATATTTAACATCTGATTCTGAAATTCTCACACAAGAAACTACAGTCCGTACTATTTCCAATGGAAGTGGTCCCACTTCATTTGGATTCTTTATGAATAAGTTATGACTATTTTACCCGGAACACCTGTTTATTGACTAGCTTCAGGACTGGTCACAAACCCTATCTTCCACAGAGTGTATCTCCATAATTATAGTGAATTAAGAGATGAAATTTTTACCAGAGGTACCTTGATATGTCTTATCAATACCATAGAGACTTCACCATCTGAATCATTCTAGAAAACAAGTTATATAAAAAATGGTAAGATGACCTGAAAATAACATACCTTAGAACACATCACCAAAAGACTTCATCCTCCCTTGAAATCTGGCCTTCTTTTCTTCTTATTACCTATGAAATTTGACTTCTATCAAAATGATTGTATAATGATGTTTATTTATACCATTTATTTCACTTCATTTTAACATTAGGGTCGACCTGACACTTTCTTATTTTGTAATTCTTTTCTTTAATTATCTTCAGGACCTACATGTACTTGCTTCTTCAATTCACTTTGTCATCTTCAAAAATTCATTTCTTCTCAACCATGAGGATCCACGTTGCGTGCCACATACCACTGAAAAGAACATGATGTATACTATCCATCCATGGGTGTTGTATCTGCATGTGCATTTTCCTTAATGTCCAAATACCTTCATCAATATTGCGGTCCAAAACCCATGACTAGGGTTGACATCAATGACAACAACCAATCTTCGAACACAAATAAAAATGAGGAATTGAGAAGAACCCATATTCTCCCAACCCATTGCATATTTATACATAAATTCTAGGGCTTAAAAACCTACTTTGTTCATCCACAAAACCCTATTACAATTAAAGATAACTCAAGTTAAATTGTTGTTTGGGCTTTCTTTTCTTGCTTTTCCTTTTGCATGCTACTTTTGTGCTCTGACTATTGTTCTTCCTACTTTTACGTATCCTCCTATATTTAGAACATCGGGATACCATCCTTCCTTATCGACCACTTTCTTCTCTTTCTTTCTTCCCTACTTTATTCCTTTTCTTTATTCTTCTCACTATGCATTGTACCCCAAAATGTGCCTCAAATGCACACTCCCGAGTCTTCCTTCTTATTCTATGCATATGTTCTATACTCGGGATTTTCATGTATCTTATTTCCAAAATTCATGTCCAACAAAATGGCAGGACAAGGTTGCACACCATGACAGTTTCCACGAGCAAGACCTTGCCATGATTTAGGAGCTGGGCCCTTCATTTGAAGGAAGCCACAACAAGATATCAGAAGGTTTACTTGGGACGAGTCAAGTATTGTGTTCGGGGCCTATTGGCCCTTTGTTTTGAATATTGCCAAGTTTTGCAAATGTATAAAGGTTTTTCAGAAAAATATAGCATACCAAAAATGGATCCAAGTGGTTGAAGGCTAACTGCCACTACTCCCACAAGGAAAAAGAGTGATGAGTCAGCTGGTAAAAGCAACAAAAATATCTAGAACATTCGAGTGCATTCTAGAAGGACACAAAATCAAGAAAGCGTAACATTGGAATCAAGAATCCAATAAGCCCCATGGAAAAGTTATATATCATGAAAACATGTAATGGGTTGGGGTTTAGTTCTAAGTTTCTGTTCTAGGTTTTCCATTGGTTTTGTTGTTGTTGTTATATTGTTGTGGGGTTTTTGGGTTTTATTGTTAATGAAAATTATTGAGCAGGAACTGCAATTTCATAGAGTTTGAGAGTTGAGATCATATACCTCATTTACTATTCACTTGTATAAGTCTTGATATCAAGGGATTTATTCCATGTATGATCAGTTGTGATAAGATAATATATGTTGGATTATTTGGGCACCGATTTTTTTTTCAATATGTGGATGAATGCATGGTTTCTTTCTTGTGTAATATTTGACGTTCTACATAAATAATAGTTATGTTAATGTTTAAATAAGCTTCTTGATGTATGTGTTTACTTCAATGTTGTGCAACATGAATTGTTCAATGATTTTATTGGTCTAAGCCTTTTAATTATGATATCTTTTCCTTCAACTATGGAATTGTACTGTAATGCGTTTGACTTTATGTTGTGTCCTATTTAAATTTATTTATCAGACAAGTCTCAGTAGCGCTTTGAGTAAGATCTCATTCCCTTGTGGAAGTTTGAATATGCAAACACAACTAGAATACAATGGTACCTTTGTCGGTAACCTCTAAAAACCCTAGTCTCCAATTTCACGCCAACACCAAACAAAATTTCAAGATTTTCCCAAGAATCTTTAGGGTCATCAATGGGTTCTTTTTGGCCCATTTGATTTTCTTTTCATCATCAATGGGTTCTAGTTCTTTCCCCAAGGTAATCCAATACAATCCTTTACTTTTGAATACATCCTCTATATGAAATTTCAATGAGAATTAGTTGGTACTGGTAAGAAAAATATCATTGGAAGATGCCATATTAAAAAATGCATAAAATGATGAAACTGATCGTCTAGATGGATCTTGAAAAAATAGGTTTCTTAAGAAAAATGACACTGAAAACAGACTTTGGATGTGAAATTTGTTCCCTTTTGAAAAAATACATAAGAGGTAACCAAAGAGCCATGTGGAAAACATAATTTGGTCCAAGTGGTGATGGGTTCCTTATAATAACCTCACTTTTAAAAATAAGTTTCTTATGAAGTGACCCACTTTTATAGAATAAGTGGGGATCACTTTTACAATGAAGTTACTTTATAAATGAAAATTGTATGCAAAATAGATAACTTAAAATAAAATATTAAATCTACTTATAGTGATTCACTTTTACAATTTAAGTGAAATGCACTTTACAATGGATGCATGGATTTTTTTAAAGAAAAGTAACAAAAAAGAGACTTGAACTCAATACCTCTTACTTAATAAAACAACTTTTAACCAAGTGAACGAGTGAAAAATTATATTATATTGTTTAAAAGGAGTATTCTTGTTATTGTTGTTGTTGTTGATGATGATGATGATGAATATGGCCTTGGAGAGTATGCTCATAAAATAATATTTTCAAACAAGAAAAAAATTTCTCTTCTTGATGACGACAAGGGTTAGATTTCGGTTACCTTATCCGAAAAATGAAAATTTTCCCTCTGTTTTGTTTTACCAAGATTGCACAGAGCACACAAAAAATATCATACATAGATAATAAAACCCTTTCCTCTTCGTTTCTAATTTTCTAAGATCTCACAAGGAATAGGGAAAATATCATAAACTAATTGAAAGAGTATCAACCTGAAAATAAAAAATAGAAAACCAAAATATTATCTTTGCAAAAATTTTAAAAAGGGTGTATTCGAGCTTTATACCTCCAGATATGATTGGAATGGTCATACCTTGGGAAAATAGAAACCTTTTTGAGTGAAATGAAAAGTGTTCTTGATTGAAACAAACACTTTGGACATAATGGAATATTCCTCTCAGCCTAGAAATGTATGAACATGAAAAAAAAACTAGAGATGTAGTAACAACTTCAAGATCTTGATCTACAATGGGAGCGGGTCTTCAAATGCGATTTGATACCATGTTAGAAAACACAATCATTCCAACATAGGATGGATACCTTCATTAAACACTCACACAACCATATAAAATATCAATGCACCGATGTTTTGATGTGGTAAAACCCCTACAGGGAAACATCCGCCGCCCTAGCTAACACGACCACTTGGATCAATTTATTAATGCAAAAGAAAAATATTATAGAGATATTTACAATAGATTTTCTCACAATCGATCATTGGAAAATGAACCTCCATTCTCCTTAAATAGAGATCACAGACCAATTTGGTGTTAAGTCATGGATCAATGTAGTCATTAATATCATGGAGAATATGAGTTGTCAAATCACTCTGTGTTAGGAACATATCATGACCATTGGATTTCCTAACTACAAATGCATACTAATGCATATTAAAGAATCACACTAAGAAACACACTTTTACCTAACAACACATTAGACCAAGTTGATATTAACTAACTCCTAAGTGTCTAAATGTCCTAACAAATACCACATACCTAGTTCATGTATTCCTCCATGGTGAATAGGATGGTCTAGTCAATGCCCAAACACATTATAAATATACTTCCCATTGCCTACTCAACCATTTGGATGCCTTCCTTTTCAACCCAATCACAACATCAGGAATATAATTCCTCTGATTCTCTTAAGTGTTGGAGAAAAGGTTGTAGTCCAAACCTCAATTATAAGCAAGAAAAAAATTGGATACTTATTGTTGGTCAATTTAATTGCTTAAATTGATGCACATTAAATAATCAACTAGGGTGTTTGTAAAATTGTGAGGTGTTGGAAAAGTATATACAGATTGAGCGAGAGAACTCTAAACTATCAAAATGCTTTTTTTTACAAGTTGTTTCCAAAAAATGAGATGAATTATATGAGTGTTCTCTATTCTTTTTAACCAATCGATTACACCTTTTTATTCAGATGTTGAGTGATCCAATTAATGTACTCATTTACTTAGTCAATTCTTGCTCCATTATCAAACAAAAAAAAATTGGAAATTGCAATGTAGATTGAGCTCATTGGATCTTGTGGTCATGGGTTCAAGTCCTGTGAATTTTGAATTTCTATGATATTACCGGGTTAACAAAAACATGAACTCGAAACATAAATAAATGCACACCCTAACATAAATTTGGTGTTCACACCTGATCTTCAAACATAGCAATTAGAAACATTGACAAATATGCATAAAAGAAGAAGTAAATGAATGAAAGCAAAGATATAATTTAAATGGTGATTTATGAAGATATAAATTGCACTAATAGTGAATCTAATTGTTGGTCCTAAAGTCTCCACTTGACTACTAAAGGGAAGAGCTAGGCCACCTCAAGTTATGAATGGTTGGTTTTCGATTTGTAGGTCTGTTAGAGGGTTGGTTTACCAAGACATGAGCATGGTTGGGTTGGCCAATTTGACATGGACGATGGTACTCCTTGGCTGGTGGCACACTAAGGACGGACAAGTGAGACAATAAAGGTAAGAAACAAAGGAAAAAGACAAACCATTCAATGAAAAATCTGTTTCTAGAAGTTTAAGTCTTAAAATAACATTTAAAGGCATTAAACATGTACCAAAAACACAGTTACTCCCACATGTTGCAATAAAAACCAATATTCATCAAAGCATATCTTTTCTCATAGGTTGCATATTAATAAAGAAAAGTTATAAAATAAATGAAGGAAATAAATGTACTTTTCACAAATCAAAGTTGTATTCAAGATAAGAGAAACACATATGAATTTGGACAAAAATACACTGTCATCAATAGTATATTCACCAGGTAGAGATATTTAATCCATGTACAGAACAGGTCCAACCAGTTATTGTATTGATCTTTGTCTCCCCCAAACCGAACCCTTCTAACATACAAAAGATGCCTATTTATCACAGATGTGGAGGCCCTCCACAAGTGTGGAATCGAGGCTTCCCTCTACACATCGACTATAAAACAACTTATTAACTTAACTAAAACACTGTTGGAGTACAATAATGTATACTTCAAACTTAACTTAATAAAAAAGAGTGGTTCTTATCACACATAAAAGACCACTTATTATGCCTGAATCTAAAAGATTTTTGCAATTAAACAACTAAAAACTGCAACTAGCAATGAAACTAGACTGATGCACATGCTGGAGTGAATCACAATTTGACAGAAAATGACTAGGAGTGAAAGAAATGAGTTATGTATTGAGAATTGTCATGCATGCATGTTGTTGGAGGCCACTAAGAGATAACTAGATGTGTTTACAACATTTGTTTCTTCAACTGATCTCCTGGGGGAAAGAAGCAAGTCATTTGGTATTTTCCCAGAGTCTCTGATATTATTTCTGCAGTCCGTATTATAGCTTCTCAAGTTGTATGGTTGTGGCATTGCATGGTCCTGATTCTGGAACTTCTATTATGTACCTATCGCTATCGCCAAACTATTTCCAGATGAGCAATCTGATGACGTGGAATGGGTCAACGTTCCCTGGTTTGGCGCCTTTTTCAAACTTCAAAATATTCCATTAACACAGATAAGACACTTTGGAAATTCGACATTCAAGAGTTCTTGAATGCAAAGTATTCATATCTCTTGGAGGCTCGGATTCACAGAGTCTTTAAATGCCACTTATGCTAATTAACCTGAGATTAAGACTTTAATAATTTAATATATCGGGAGTTTGGGACTTTGACTCTTTGGGGTTAGGACTTCGAGCGACTGTGCCTGCTCTTGATAGAAATCTCTTCGAGGAAAATATCCTTAATTTGACATGGTGGTGTGATGTGAATTGTTGATGTGTCACAGAAAGAGGGTGACATGTGTCACCATAGATGAATGTTACGTGTCAACACAGATGAGCGTTATGTGTCTCTGACTCTTCTGGCTTCGGGGGAATTCCAAATGCAAAGTATGTATAACTCTCGAAGGACCGGACTAGCGGAGTGACATGGCACTTAAACACGTGGTAGCTTGAAGGATTCAAAACTTCATGGCCTCGACATTTCAGAATTCAGGGGCTTTTGAGTGCTAAATGTGAAGATCTCTCGGATGACTGATCTCGCCGAGTGACGTGTCAAAATTTTGGGGCTCTGACAGTTCAGGGCTCCGGTGCTTGTGCTTGATTTGAACTAAAACGTCTCGTATGGACGATCTGTTGGATTTGACGTGGCATTTCGGGGCTTCAGTGCTTCGGGGCTCCGACACTTCGGGGCTAATGAGACTTAAACAAAGATGATCTCGAATGCTCGAATGATGAAGTCACAGAGTGAAGTTTGTATAACCTTGCGGTTAAACCTCGCACCTTTCTAGAACTCTGAATATATGAGATTCGTTGATTTGAGCGGCCTATTGGATCTCCACTGTTGGAAATTTAACCTGTATGTTCTCACAATATGAGCCCAAAATTGACTTCTCTGAATATTGTGTTTTGTCCATGGGTGTTCCCTGTGCATCCAAAATACTTGGTCAACCTGTTGCTTGTTTAATTAGTGATAAACATGATGACAAGTATTTTAAAACCAAATCACGACATGAAATTATCCTTCAAGAAAACATAAACAATTTGCACAAAGAATCAATCAAGAAATATAATGATGAAAAAAAATTCATTTAGAAATGGGAAACTGACTTGACCAATCAAAAGAGGAATTATTTTATGAAGGTATATGAAAATGAGAGAGGAGGGGCATGGGGTGCAGACTTAGGTCTCAACATTTTCTCCAACTGGGGACATCACCCCCCTGTGGGGTACTGAGAATACAATATCAGTGCCTTCGAATTAAATAACTCGCTGCCACCTTTCTTCTCTTACCCCTGCTTCTTCCTGTAAGTCATGCATCTTTGCTACTATCTCTCAGCCATGCATATTATTGAATCCAAAATTGCAAATACACCCCAGTGCCTTTGTTGGGCTATGGAGTCTTTATTCACACACACACAAACTAATCTATATCTACACCCGAGTACCTTTGTTGGGATATGGAGTCCTATTGCTAATCTAATGTATAATTTTTTTTAAAAAGAAATGCTCAAATGACGAACTTATTCAACACACCCCTACTCTAACCAACTAAAATTGAATACTCAAGTATAAACAAATTTCCAAAATAACCAATCAAGCAATGGGGTTCTTGGCATGTCTTCATATATGCTACTGAAAACATGAAAAGACAAAAATGTACACAACAAAAATTCTAATGGCAGTTCATACTTACTTCCACACACTGTGTGCATCATACCAACAACTACAATATTAGAGACCCCTATTGAAAATAAATCCATCCAATCAGATATGGGATCATCAAGAACATGAGGATACTATGGATGATCTAGAAGACTGAGTCGTTGTTGTTTGAAATCGACTATATGAACAAGACTGGGTTTCTCCTATCCTCATTGAAACAACTCATGAAAGTCATGTGATTCACAACCATTAAGGGAAGCAAACAAATATCGATACTGCTCATCTTGTTGTTTGAAATGAAAGAGTATGTCTTCTACACGGTTGGTTTTTTCTTGTTCTTTCTCCAGAATGTCATTTCAAGACTTATAGATTTCTTGTTGCTCAATGATTTCTGGGGAATGCATATCCACATCTACTATAGAAGAAGATTTGAAATGTTGATTTGGTAGCTCCTGTTCATAACCAGTAAATGGATTTTGTTCAACTTCAAATAAATCATAATTATGTGATAAATCTTCATAAAAAAATTGAGCAACAAATTGATCACAATCATGACTATCATTATATGCATCATGAACACAATGCTGAAAACCCTCCTGCTGGAAACACAAACTAAATAAGGATTTAACATCAACATTTATTGCCTTCTCATCATCATTTTTAGTTTTAAAAGAATGTTGAAAGTCATTCAGTTGTATAACATAATTGGAAGAAGATACAACTGATAATGAATATTCTTCCTCTTCCTCATCATTATCGTCCCCTTCATCTATACTTCTAGAAGAACTAATAATTGATTGTTGAATATAAGATCCAAATTCTTCACAACATTTTTCAAAAAGTAAATCAGTTGGAAAAAACCTTTTACAATGATCACTAAATGCTACATAAAATTGTTTTGGGGAAGATATGCTAGCATGAGGTAAGGATCGATATCATTCACAATCATCTCCCTCTAATGAGTACATGGAAATCTTCATCAATAAATCCTCATGATGTATTCCCAACTGGTGCATGACCTCATAGAATTCAAGCAAATGATCTGCGGGGTTATCATTTTTATCTTCTCTAAATCTGGGCAAGTAATCACCCCACTCATCTATAGTAGGAATAATATTTGGAAAATTAGGAACAAAAGAGAAATTAAAAGGATAAAACCTATGAGACAAGATGGCTTCCATCTGAAAATATGACTTCTTAAAACTGTGGAGTCGCCATTGGATTCTTTAACCATGGAGTCGCAAGGTGAATGATCTACAATTTGAATGTGTTTGGTCTTTGTTCACCATTAAAGATAATATCTGATCATTGTCATTCTCCTAGGGGAAAGATATTTCATTACTGCGTTCCTGGGCAACGACGCCAGAAGATGTTGGTCCTAAAGTCTGCACTTGACTGCTAAAGGGACGAGCTAGGTCATCTCAAGTTATGAAAGCTTGGTTTTCTATTTGTGGGTCCATTAGAGGGTTGGTTTACCAAGACATGAGCATGGTTGGGTTGGCCAAATTGAAATGGGTGAGGATCTTCCTTGGATGGTGGCACACTAATGACATACAAGTGAGACAATAAAGGTAAGAAACAAAGGAAAACAACAAACCATTCAATGAACAATCTGTTGCTAGAAGTTTAAGTCTTAAAATATCATTTAAAGGCATTAAACATGTACAAAAAACATAGTTACTCCCACAGGTTGCAATAAAAACCAATATTCATCAAAGCATAGTTGTTCTCACAGGTTGCATATTAATAAATATAAGTTATACAATAGCTGGAGGAAAGAAATGTACTTTGCACAAATCAAAACTATAATCAAGATAAGAGAAACACATATGAATTTGGACAAAAACACAATGTCATTAATAATATATTCACTAGGTAGAGAGATTTAATCCATGTACAAAACACATTGAACCAGTTGTTGTATTTATCTTATTCTCCCCCAAACTGAACCCTTCTAATATACAAAAGATTCCTATTTATCACAGATGTGGAGGCCCTCCACCAGTGTGGAACCGAGGCTTCCCTCTACACATCGGTTGTAAAACAACTTATTAACTTAACTAAAACAATACTGGAGTACAGTAATGTATACTTCAAACTTAACTTAATAAAAAAGAGTGGTTCTTATCACTCATAAAAGACCACTTATTATGCATGAATTTAAAAGATTTTTCCAATTAAACAACTAAAAACTGCTACTAGCAATGAAACTAGACTGATTCACATGCTGGAGTGAACCGATATTTGATAGAAAATGATTAGGAGTGAAAAAAATGAGTTCTGTATTGAGCAATAGCATGCATGCACACTGTTGGAGGACACTGAGAGATAATTGGATGTGTTGGCAATGTTTTTTTCTTCAACGTATCTCCTGGGGGAAAGAAGCAAGTCATCTGGTGTTTTCCCAAAGTCTCTGATATTATTTTTTCAATCTAGATTATAGATTCTTGAGTTCCCTAGTAGTGGTGTTGTAGGGTCTAGGTTATAGAACTTTTGTTTTGTACCTGTTGGGTATCGCCAAACTAATTCCATATGAGCAGTTTGATGACATGGAATGGCTCGACGTTCCCTGGTTTGGTGCCTTTTTCAAACTTCAAAATATGCCATTAACGGAGATAAGCCACTTTAGAAATTCGGCATTTGGGAGTTCTTGAATGCAAAGTATCCATATCTCTTGGAGACCCAAACTCGTAGAGTCATTAACCACCTCTTATGATAATTAACCCAAGATTAAGACTTTAATCATTTAATATATCGAGATTTTGGGACTCCATATCTTTGGGGTTCGAGAGTTCAGGAGACTATGCGTGAGCTTGATAGAAATATCCCATAAGACAATCTCCTAGATCTGACATGGAAGCGTGATGTGAATTATTGATGTGTCACAGAAAGAGAGTGACATGTGTCGCCATGGATGAATGCTACGTGTTAGCACATATGAGCTCTATGTGTTTCCATCTCTTCAGGGTTTGGTGGATTCCAAACACAAAGTATGTATAACTCTCGGAGGACCGAACTAGTGGAGTGACGTGACACTTTGACACATGGTAGTTCAGAGGCTTCAACACTTTGGGGCTTCGAAATTTCAAAATTTGGGAGATTTTGAGTGCTATCTCCCGGATGAATGATCTCACAAATTGACATGTCACCATTTCAGGGCTCTGACACTTCGCGGCTCCAGTGCTTTAGGGATTCGACACTTCGGGGCTCATGAGACTTAAACAAAGATGAGATCAGATGCTCTAACGCCGAAGTCATTGATGCCAATGGTTTGATTATTTGGGAGATTGTTGGATCATATGTCATTGATGTAAATGATTTGGTTTGATTGATGTCATTGATTGATGTCAAGTAATTGATTGATATGATGCCCTTGATGAGAATGATATATGTCCAAGTGGAAACCAATCGATGCAAAGATGAATCATTAGTGTCTTATCATGGTTGATAAGGTGCACAAATGGATGAACTCCAAAGTGGTCCCCTTATGGTGAAAGCCCTCATGGGAAGATGCTTTATGGAATAAGTTATCCTAGAAGAATGGTTGGAGGAACCATGCTTGTATGTGGAATAATGAGATGAAGATCAATGAAGTTGTTGGTGAAACTATCCTAGATGGATAGTGCTTGACATGCCATTTCTGGTGGTATGTGGAATGTCACATAACACCTCATAGTTTGAGAGTTATGGTCTTATGAAGTTGGAGGACCCCCATATG
>ML777106.1:872154-900378 GCA_009831015.1 Picea engelmannii | reverse complement strand
TTTTTGGCTCACCTTGTCCCTCCAAAGTGACTTTCATTTTATTAATATTTAATTAATTAATTAAATCACTTTAATTAATTAATTAACCTTTTTACCTTTGAAAAGCTCCTTATCTATCCTTGTGGCTTCCCTGGCCACTGAAATTCACTTCTAGCCATCCCATCCTATAGTGTTTCTCCTCCCGATTCCAATGAGATATTACACTGAGAGGTTCCTCCAAGTAATGTGCCCAAAATGACCTCTTCAGTGAATTCCATTGACTTATAGCTCAAAATAGTCAAAATCCTGGAAATCGTCGGAATGCAACGAAACCAAAGCCAACCTGTGCGGAATGGCTCATAATGATGGAATATGATCATCAATGCAAGATGGACCCAACAATGCCTCTCAAATACCCCTGTACTCACTATAGCATCCATCTGGCTACTTTGGTCATCATAAATCTCTGCCCTGTGATGATGTCCCAAAGTGGGGACATTACACAATAGTTCAGAGGGAGACAAATATTAGTCCAGATGAACCAATAGCCCTAGTTGATCCAGTTTCTCTAGCAGATTCAGTTGATCCAAGGAACACACCCAGAGATATTACAGTTGGACATAAAAGGCCTTCTTGGGCCAGACAAAGTCTACAAGGAGTAGAAGGGCATAAATCCCCACAAGGAAAAACTAGAGAAAGCAAGAGACCAAAGAGATTCTCAAGCTACCTTTCAACCATGACTCACATTATTGACTCAGAGCCAACTTGTCATGGAGAATCTTCACATGAAAAATTATGCCAAGATGTCACTACTGAAGAATATCAATCTATATTAAAAAATGATGTATGGGATTTTTTTCAAAGACCAGAGGGAAAGTTTGTAGTGACTTCCAAATGGTTTTGCAAAATCAAGCATGTTGCTGATGAAAGCATTGAAAAATACAAAGAAATGTTTGTGGCAAGAGGGTTTTCAGAAATAGAGGGATTTGACTATGATGAGACTTTTGCACTAGTAGCTAGATATACCTCCATCCGATCTATCATTGCGCTAGCTACTTCCATGGGTTGGAAGCTACATCAAATGGATGTAAAGACAACTTTTCTCAATGGTGAAATTGAGGAAGAATTTTATATCGAGCATCTAGAAGGTTTCGGTGTACACAATGAAAAATCTCATGTATGCAGGTTGAGGAAATCTCTATATGGTCTAAAGCAAGCACCACGTGCTTGGTATGAGAAAATGAGTGGATTTATGATGAGTTTGGGCTTCAACAAAATTAATGTTGATCCAAACTTGTACTATCACATTGATGGCAATGAGTGTCTGATTTTGGTCTTATATGTGGATGATCTCTTCCTCACTGGTTCCGAGAGACTCATTGCTGAATGCAAACAAGCATTGATTTCCAATTTTGAAATGAAGTATTTGGGCTTGATGCATTATTTATTGGGACTAGAAGTATGGAAGAGAATAGATGAGATTTTCCTAATTCAAGGAAAATATACTATGGAGATACTGAAAAAGTTTAGTATGACAAAATGCAGATCCATGCCTACTCCAATGGTAATGGATTTAAAGAAAATGATTAATATTGATTCAGGAGATGTAGATCCACACTTATACCGACAGTTGATTGGATCTCTTATGTATCTAGTTAACACCATACCAAAAATTTGGTATGTAGTAAATGTGCTTATCCAATTTATGAGCCAACCAAAACATACACACTGGATAGTTGCAAAACATGTATTGAGATACTTACAAGGAACAATTGGTTATGGCATGAGATATGCATCCAATGTGGACTTGAGCCTACAAGGATATGCAGATGTAGATTGGGAAGGAAGTGCAGTAGAAAGAAAGAGAACCTATGGTTGTTTCTTCACCTTAGGATCGACCATGGTTTCCCAGTGTAACTGAAAACAAAGCTCTATAGCCTTAAGCACCGCAGAGGCATAGTGCATTGCATTGAGTGTGGAAGTTTGTGAAGCAGTATGGCTTCGCAAAATTCTGACTGACTTATTCGATCATGAGATGGATCCTACTACTATTCATTGTGATAACCAGAGCTGTGTAAATCTCTCTGAGAACCCAATGTTTCATGACAGATCAAAACACATTGAAATCAAGTATCACTATATCAGAGACATGGTGCAGAGGAAGACAATTCATGTGTAATATCTTTCTACTCATGAAAAAATTGCAGATATCTTCACCAAACCACTTTCCAAGACAAAGTTCAAGTATTTCCATGAGAGACTTGGCCTGGTGGAAAATGCCTCCCTAGCTGAGAGGGAGTGTTGATGATTGCAGCTATGTGATACATTCTCCATCTTACAAACCTGTGAGATGTGGATCATTGCAGCTATGTGAGACTTTCTCCAGTTTACAAACCTGAGATAAATCCCCTAAGAAGGGTACGTGGTTCCTATCTGAGAGAGTTGAGAATAACTCCAGATGATTATCCTGTGGGAAAGGTGATCTGTTGAGTTGGACGTGCCTATGGCTGAGAACAAGGTGAACATGTGAAATCTCAAAGTGTTGGGTGCATCGTCATGATAACATAAATGAAGATGATGTATTAGCCTCCTCTGATAAATAGAGTTGATGAGAAACTCTAGATGATTCTCCTGTGAGATGCAGTGGGAAAGAAGATATGTCGAGTGGACGTGCCTGTGGACGAGCACATGTGAACGTGTGAAGAACTGGTTCTTCTATGTAATGCAGTGAGCCAGAGATATGGACATCCCCAACTTAATGTGATTAGTTATAAATGTAAAAGATAATTAATATGGTTAATATTAATTATAATGTGACTTAGAGAGGTCGGCCCTATTGTGACAATAGACACTTATGTTGATAGGACAAGTCTAATATAAGTAAAGGAAGATTCCCTATTGTGGAATCATATCCTACACATAAGTTTGGAAATTTCAGCAAGTACATCCTCTTGGGAAAAGTGTGCACCTCTCTTGGGCACTAGTCTTATAGGGTTTGAGCACCCTCTTGCGTGCTAAATATAATTGGTGGTGAAGGTATTTCTATTGAACAATATAGAAAAGGATTTGGTTGGTTTTTCTTCCCTTGTTGAGAAGGGTTTCCTAGGATACTTCTTGTGTTCTTGTGCATGGTGTTTCTTCTTGTGATCTTGGTTGCTGCAAAATTATTTTTCATGGTTAAGAAAAATGAAAAATTGAAATGAACTATATGACTAACCTAGATTATTGAAAAATCAACAAGAATTACTATGTGGATCAGAAAAGTTAAGAGGCTCAGGAACTCAACATTTAGAGGAAATAATGCATGGTGAAGAATTTTTTTTTGGATCTCCGAAGTCTTGGAGTCCCAAAGTCCTGAAGTCATGAAGCACCAGAGTGATGTGGCATGATGATGTCACCTAGGGTGATGTGGACCTACTCTAAGAATGCCACGTGTCACTTTATTTTGTACCATTTACAGGCCCTTAGTACCAATTGGGACTTGACATGTGTCGCCCATCAATGGGGCCATGTGTCACTACATTAATTGTTTGATAGCCGAGCAAAGGAGATCATCGTATTCTCCAATTCAACGTCCAGAAGGAATGAAGTGTGATGAAGGTAAAACTTGCAAAGCTCCAAAGAGTGGTGTAAATCCTCACCGTTGATCACAAGAGGATACACGACATCAAATCCTGCATTCTGGAGACTTGGCACTCTAGAAGGATTGAGAGTGTGGACAATATGGAACTCCCGAATCCAAGAGTCCCAGAGTTGATCGTGGTCATTGGTTAATGAGAAGGCATGGTCCGTTGATTTGTCTTTTGCGAATTCACCAATTCAAAAATTTGGGATGCAGCACAAGATGGAGCCTCAAAAATCTTGAATCCCAGAGTCCGGAAGCTCCTGTTGGCCGTAGATCTAAAAAAAAATGAGGGTCGTCGATCAATGCGTCCTCCAAGTATCCAAAGTGCGAATCTCTAGAGAGCCAGTCCAAGACCTCACCAATTCGACATTTAAGAGAAGTCAATGTGGAATTTGAGAGAACCTTCAAATTTCCCTAGGCTTTGGATAAACACGTATCAATTAGCGCTTGGTCATAGCCTGTGGTCACATGAGTTTGGGGTTCAAAAAAAAGGGGGGAGCTTGTGCCTGAAAACTGTGCTAAAAGAAAGAAAATGGATGAGGAAGGAAGCCCATGAGGTTTTGATTGTTCGGGCCTGCATCAAAATTGGTAAAGAAGGTCTGTGAACCTTATGAGTGGATCCAACAAAGGTCCAAGAGCTATTTTGTCTCTAAGAAAGGAGAATAACTGCATAGGGATTGTGTCATTGAAAAGACAATTTGCAATTGTCCATAACTTTTTGCTCGGAACTCTGAATTGGGCAAGGAAATAGTCAAAGGAAAGGTCTTGGAAAGAGGATTTCAGGTATTCCATAATAATTGAGGATCTCTTGGATATGAACCAAAAAAAATTCAGAATCCCTATGTATATTATTGTAAGCCTTAGAGGCAAAGAGAGGCGGCCAATTGAATGCTAACCATGTCAAGAGATTGGAAGTGATGAAATGGATGTTAATCATGCTAGTAGAATGAGGATTGTAGTCTGATGATTTAATCCAGACAAAGGAAGGCTTGTGAGCATGTGTAATTGTATGTAAACATAAGTATATGAAATAAAAGGAAAATACTCTATTTCGAGTATTCTGGAAGCCTCTGTAATTATGTTTTTTTATCTATGTATTGTATACCTCTGTGAGGAAGAAGTGTATGTCTCCGCATACAGTTGAGATTGTGTAGTTCAGGTATAGGACTTGTGTTGTAGGATGAGAAGGAGAACTATGGAGAGGAATCTTGGTATAATTCTACATTCAAATTGAGATCGAGAATGATTATTCCATTGATCATTGATCACAAGTAGGATCTATGATCCTACTGAGAGTTGGAGAGAAAAATGATCATGATCATAGGTTAAGATACAACAGTCATCATATCACCCCACAAGTGAGTGATAACCGTTATATCACAATCGTGTAAGGAATATAAAGGATCGAACATCGATCATTCATCATTTGTATTGGAACTCTGCACACCGTCCAATTGTGAGGAATTGAGTAATCAATAACGATTGAGACGTAACCATCATATCTGGGATTTACAGAGGAGGACTGTTAGATCAACATTCGATTAAGTCATGACCTTCGGATCTTAGTGAAGGAAGATCAATGAAGAGGAACCATTGTAGGATTCAAAGGGTGAGTTAACATCCGCACAGATTCTGATTCCGCAATCCACATCGATCATCGATCGCCATCCACCAAAATATAGATGACTCACATCAATTCCAATATGAACATGCATCTTCAATTACATAACTCAATGATGGAGATAAATGTCGTGCTAGTTGGGTACCCACAATCATCCCTGATCGTAGATCTCCATATCGATTCAATCTACAACATTGAATATCATACAAAGGAATAGAGATGAGTCATATCTCTCAGGAATATGAGTTTAATAGAGTTTAGTGCCTCTGTGTTAAACCCCTATTCATGTGGATTGGTCCTGTAGAAAAGGGCCGATAGGTTATAGAAGTGAGAATCAATCCTAGGAAACTTGTTAAGGGTTTATAGCACCCTAAGATAAATTGGGTTGCTCTAACTGTGAGATGAGTTAGAAACAGATTTGGATCTAGGCCAAGTTCATGAATAATTTGGAGGGATTCAATTCTAACTTGCATCCATTCAAGAATCCAAGTAATAATGGAATGTTGAAAGTTAATATCATCATAATATGTGGTTGCAAGTATGCAAAGTAGACAAGGAAATATTCTTGGTTGGAGTCAAGTCCTTGAACATCCTAAGATAGTGGAAGAAGAGATCACGAGGTAGATATCAAGCTAATAGGAATGCATGACAACAATCCAGGAGGGACAACAATAATAGTAGAGGATTGTTGATACATTCCAAAAGTATTGAAGATATTTCCACAATAGCATGGAGATGTCAAAGCCAAGAAGGATTTCAAAAAGAAATAAATCTTTGTAGAGAACCAATAAGGAACCATGAAGAAGAAAATGGTTCTATGTATGGTTTTGAATGCAAAGGAGATGGTGCTTGATAATAATCCATATTAAGTGGCATAGAGCCATGAGTGACATTCCCATAGGGTGGAGGTATCACTTGAAATAAAAATGGTAAAGTAAATGAAGAAATGATTACTTCTAGTTAATGTTGTGCAGCTAGCGAAGGAGGCATATGTGCATCCTTACAATATGCTAGAGATTAGCTATACAAGTCAAGTTTGAGGCTAGTTGGAAAGGAGAAGAGAAGAGTGCAAGAAAAATCAAGTACTAAAGTATTCATTCAAGAAATGGTTGAAGTAGTTGAGTCCAAAAAGTAAATGGATGTTGAAGATCCAAAGTCTATAAGACAACATGATTGGAATTATAATTCATCCAAGTATGAGTTGGGATAGATGGATCTAGAAAATAAATGAAAGGTACAATTTAATATCACCTTAGAATTTGGATGGAAATGCAAAGGAATCCAAGAGTGATTTGGATAGAAAATGCTTAGGTAAAACATAATCATGCAGAGTGATTACAGTGAGAACAAAAGAAGATTCAGGAAGCTAAGAGAAATTGAAGACTTCTAAGATCAACAAGGAAAAGTGTTACAGGGAGGTAGAAGTTGCTGCAATTACTGTAGCAACAAGTATGTTATGGCTGGTTGGACACTCATAAAGAGATAATTCTTGCATATTTTCAAGTGTTGTTGATTGTGTTGTTGCAAATGGAAGGAAGCAACAGAAAGATGGAATGTTGATTATAAGACTAATAAAAGAGGAACAAAAGCTTCTACTATTATCAATTAATCAGGTAACATCAAATTCATTTAATGGAAACTATGTGGGTAATTATTTCTCTTTTGAAATTATGTTGCATAATTTCCAAAGGGAAATTCAGGTAATAATTTTTCCCAGATTGAATTTTTATAATACATGGTATGGTATTGTTTAAGTGCATTAACATGAATGAGATACAACTAGGTGTGGTAAAATCTAGAGGCCTGTTATAGTTATCAAATATTTTTAGCTTTTAAATGCACACACTGACATAGTAGCATGCCATGTTAATTTGGTTATGAGGTAATAACCAAAGAAATAAAAGATAAGAACTTGCTATAGGAATGATGCCGGGAAAACTATTCATGCATGAGACCAGGACATGGTTGGATATGGCAAGGTATGTATATGGAAAAGTTATATACCACACAAATACCCAAAATATTCCTATCCTTAAATAATTCTTGGACTGCAACTTTTTTCTAACACTAATGCACACCACAAATTTATATTCTTGGTGTAGTGTTCGGGTCGGAAAGGAAGGCATCCAAATAATCAAGAAGAAAATGGGAAGTGTGTGGAGAATGTGTCAAGACATTGGGCAGGTTTCCAATTTATGGATGGTGAGATACACGACTTAGATAAGGATCATTCTGAAAATCAATGCAAAGGTGCATTGAATAGATATGCATTGAGAATTGCACTCATGCCTAGTATGTGGCATAGTTTCACTCCTACATGATAGAATTGTATATTAAATTCATTTTATGAATGTGTTTTGTGAGTGCATGCATATATATTATTGCATGGAAATAATTATACTAATGTATGAAGTGTTGCTAACTCATGGAGTTGAGAACATTTCAGAATTTGTTAGACATTGCAACAAGAAAGTTGCAAGTCAAGTAGTCACATGATCATTGACTACAGTAAATTTTTTGTTCAGGAAAAGAAGTAATGAACTTACTGATATTAATGATGAACATGCGTATGCATAGAATGATAATTCATTCTATCTAATAATCTGTTTGATAATTCTGATTGAATTGATCAGTGTAGACAATTATAAGATCATGTTATAAGGTTTTTGTACATATTGCAATGAGAGTATGATGTACATGAGATACTTAAAATTTGTTGGCTGAATACAAGATAGAAGCATTGCAGGAAAAATGGTATTCAACATGATGCTTGCTAAAAGCTAGAAGGAAGAATGTATCTTATTGCTGCAACAACAATGACAAAATTATGAAATAGAATTTCATATTTCAGGGAAAAGTTGAACTACTTATGAAATAAGTTTGAGTTCTAAATGAATTCTTTTATTTTCTCTCATGATAACTACATGTGTGTGATGTAGATGAGATAACACTGATTAAAGTTGGAATGCTGGGAAAGGAGAACTATTATTGAGGGCACTAAATCCCTATGATTGTAGAACCTTGGTGGGGTTTTGGTAATGGGTTAACAATCTCCTTGTGTGTGAAATCCTTGGCAAGATGGATCGCTGAAGGACTGTGTAGCATTGAATGGATGCCTAAACCTAGAAGGGTGAGTGAAACAAGGAGGAGGCAACTGAAGGATGATTATGGCATGGTAGCTACCATAAGGAGGGTGTGGAAAATGGAACAATGAGATTAATTATTTCTAGAAGCATCTCTATGGAATAGATCAATTGACTTCTAGCTGCAGTATGAATACCAGAATTGGTGCTGGAAAGTAGAGCACCAGATGAATACCAAGCTTCCAATAGATAAATCTTGTATCTTTTTGAAGAATTTGAATTGTATAGGTATAAACAAGTTGCACTGAGGACACTGCAAAAATAAGGGGAGGGGATTGTAATATCCCAATATTGAGCTCCAATTGTAATTATGAATGTAAATATGTTTTGTAGGGTGGTGAGCCAAGTGATTATAATCTAGAAGGCTTATGTGATGATTAGGCTGGAGAGACTAGATGCTATAAGCCAATGCGCCTATTTTTGTATATGTAAATACTCATATAATTAATATAAAATACATTGTTGCGTGTAGACTGACCATGATAAAAGAGAATGGGGGGCTAATCTCCACCATGTAGGGAAATGGATGGGACTAAAAGGCTAGGAAAAAGGGCTAAGCTTGGGGTCTTATCTCTAAGGGAATATTATAATATATTTCCTAAAAGTCTAAGGTTTGGGAAATAACTCAGGTAATCCTATGTTCCTATGGGAAGGGAATGAATTATATGTGGATCTCATGAAACTTCATGAAGACAAGTGTCTGATTTGGGACATGTAGGTTTAAGTGTGGAAAGTTTGTTCAGCTTGGGGGGACTCTCGGTCATTTTGGCCATTCTCCCCATGCACTCACACACTCACGCACTGATCCATGTCCTCCATTATCAACCTATGATCATGCATGCATCTCGAGAACCCATAGTTATACTTGAGTTATCCTGTGTATTTCCTGTGAATCCCAATGCACCTGTATTTTCCGAAGCTTCTACTGTGTCTTAAAATTTGGCTGTTGTTTCCAATGCAATTCATTTCTCCTGGAGGGAGTCCAAAAGAAACTATAGTGCTTTAAGAATTCCTTTGCGTATTGTTGTTGAAGCCCTAGAAGGGAAGTGGGGCAACCAAGGGACTGTTGAGCAGAGAAGGGGAACACTTCCTGGGGTGGGACATGCATGTGGGGAATGAGAGGTTGTAGGTTGTGTATAAGTTGGCTCCTATGAGGGAATACTTTCTTATTGACTGTGTATCCCATTGTCTCATCCTAGCCTAGGAATTCATTTACTTGGGTGGAGTTTAATCCGATATCGGGGGTGACCCACTATCGAGAGTGATGAGTAGCATGGTCTATGGTGGGAGCTTCGTGGAAGGTCTGGACACAGTTGGAGGTCATCTATAAAAGATAAGTACCATTTCTATGTTCATTTACATGATGTGTATGCGTGCATGTTTTATATTTATGTGTGTATCTTGTATATGTTGTATGTATAGGCTTTATTGTTATTTCTGCATTTATCTATGTATTAGTAGAATTTAATTGTCTGTTAAGTTATATATGTATGATGTTCTGCAAGATTCTCTATGTGCCATAGGCCAACAGGTCTATGACTGGATATGTCATGTGTTGGTTATCATAAGATCAGTAAGAATGTGCTTTGTAGTAGCATGACTTGGCTTGGGTGGCCAAGGGTGTCACATTTGGCATCTATCCCACAAAATCGGGCCTGGTTGTTGGAAAAAATAAGTGGGTTGGGCGTATCTTTTTCTGGAGGTTAGAGATTTGTTGGAGGTCCATTGGGTTCATTTGAGAAACATAGAATCTTGATGACAATGCCCCAATAAAACCCATATCCCTAATTTATACCTCATGTAACACCCTATTTTCTCCCAAGATTGTAATTATGCACAAAATTCCTATGTTAACATTATGAGGCATGTAATTGTGTTTTGATTTAATATAAACACCAAAATGTTGACTGAGAGGGAAATAACTTGATAAGTACTAGCCATGATACACCAGAGGAAATTGATGAGGAAAAGGGACTACTAGAATGGTTGAGTGAAATGGATATGAGATTCATCAGTGAAGAAAACATGAAGCTTACACATCAAGCTAGTCTATGCTTGCAAACATAGTAACTTCACCTACCAGCACACCATACTAATGAGGAGATCACATGACCATTAAGAGAAGTTCGTAGAGGTGGTTGAGTAGTAATGAATATGGAAGTTGGCTCATATAGAGAGAGAAGGGACAACTAAATAATTGACGGGGGAATGTACCATGGAACTGTCTCTTCAAATTATGAAGGTCAGAATACAACTTACATCTTTAGGACATTGCAGAGATCCCGAGGGAATGGAGAAGAAGACCAGTGTAGGAGAACACACCAGGGGAAATTGGATAGGAGGAGAAGCCCCACAACAAATATTTCACCTAGAGACAAAAGAATAGAATGGAAGACAGAGCAGAAGAAAGTTTAAGAGATGAGTAGCAGAGCACATAAGTGCAAAAGTGTTGACCTAGAAAGAAAATAATAGTGTTGGAGCAGGCATTTTTTGGAGTAAGTGAAGAAAACGAGGCGGATGGGAACAAGAAGGAGAACAGAGCATGTTTTGAGGAAAAGCATCACGCATGACATGATTTGCAAAAATATGGCACATATGTGGACACACCTAGCCATGCTAGGGTTATGTTTTTGGAGTCATATTGTAAGGGTTTTAACCCATTTTGTAGTATAAATGGAAGAGGTATAAGGTAGACTAAGGTATCCAAGTTTTAGTCTAAGTTTCTATCATCTTTGGTGGGTATCTTTGGAGAATACTTTTTTACTTTTGATTCTGTATTTTGATGAGAGCTACAGAGCTTAGATGCAACTAATGTAACTGAGGGTCAGGTTGCAAGCTGTGGAGCTTGGTGCGATGTTGGTCCACCTCACTACACACCATTATTCTATGATGTAATGTGCATAATGCCATTTTGATGAAGATGAAGAAATATAAAGAAGATCTTTGTGGATGTAGTCCCAAGGGGGGGTGAACCATGGTAAAAAAAAATTGTTACAAATGTGTCTGAATGATTTTTTTATTTCTTCAATTATCGTTAAATAGTTAGATGAATGAATGGTTTAAATTACAGTGCACACTAGAAATATGTATGCATAATGAATATTATTAATCAATGAAATAGTAGATCTGATGATTGGTATGATAGAATGTATGTTTGAGTAGAAATATAAGTAACAATAACAACCCCAATCCATTCCATGACTGCAGACACTTGCATCCTGCAGTCACCCATAAACCATCTTGGGTGAGACTACATTGTGCACTTTGTGAGCGGTGTAGCCTTCTGGTTTACCAGAAGGGCCGATGGTGAAATTGGTTTTGTTGGAGAACTAAGGTAGAACTGGTGTCATCCCATATTTCCAACAATAAATATCAATAAGGTCAACATTGGAACTGCAGAAAACCAAAAAATGGCCAATATTGGAGATTATTGGTATAATCAGACAATAGAAAGGATCACAAAATTATTGTGTGAGTACAGTGACTTATTCCTAGCAAAATTTTCAGAGATGAAGGGGTTAGCAAGAGATCTAGAAGAGATGAAGATCCTATTGAAGCCATAAGCAATACCTATTAGACATAGGCCTTACATACTGAATCCAATATACAAAGAGAAGGTGAAGACAAAATTTGAAAAGATGCTCGAAGATGGGGTCATAGAACCTGTAGAATATTCAAAATGGATCATTCCTATGGTGGTGCAGGAAAATAAGCAAGGATGGATCAGGATTTGTGTATATTTGATAAAATTTAATCATGCTTTCCTACATGATCCTTTTCTTACCCCATTTACAGATGAAGTTTTGGAGAACGTAGGGGTTCAAGAAGCTTATTATTTTATAGATGGATTTTTAGGTTATCATTAGATTAGGATCGCACCAAAAGATAGACACGAGACTACATTTTATATAGAGTGGGGATCATTTATGTATACAATTATGCTATTTGGATTGAATAACGCACCAACAATGTTTTCAAGGGTAATAGTAGCATATTTTAAGGACTTTGTTCATACATTTTTGGAGGTTTACATGGATAATTGGACAATGTTGAGTTTGTTGAAGGATCATGTTGAATTATTAATGATGATGTTGGACAAATGTAGTCAGTGTCAGATATCATTGAATATCAAAAAAATTATTTTAACGCACCTTTTTGGATTTTTTTAGGACATGTGATGTGTAAACATGGTATGTTGGTCGATCCTTCTAAAATTGTTTTCATAGTTAACTTACCACCACCAAAGTCAGTGCACCAGTTTAAGATTACATTGGGACATACATGATATTATAGGAAGCTCATAAGAGGATATGCATAGATTACTGCACCAATGGAGAAGTTACTGAATAAAGACACTAAGTATCAATGGAATGATGAATACCAACAGAGTTTGGAAATTTTGAAGGAGAAGATGGTTACTGAGTTGATTTTAATATTTCCATATTGGGCTAAAGAATTAATATGCATGTGGATGCATCTTAAATAGAATTAGGAGTAGTATTAACCCAACCAGGAGAAGGTGATATAGATCAACCTATTGCATTTGCAAGTAGAAAGTTATCAGGTTTAGAATAGAACTATAACACTACATAAAGAGAAGGATTAGATATGGTGTATGCTTTGCAGAAATACAAACATTACTTGTTAGGGAAACATTTCAATATGTTTACATATCATTCTTCTATGAGATATTTAGTCAATAAGCAAATATTGGGGGGAAGGATATGCATATGGATACTCTTGTTTCAAGAATTTGAATTTGAATTTGTAGTGAAGCCTGGAATATTGAAAGTAGGACCATATCACTTGTCTAGGATAACTAATGGAGAAGAACCTAGTAACTTGGAAGACAAATTTCCAAATGCACAATTGTTTTCAGTACATATAGTTGATGAGTATTTTACTAAAATTATTGAGTTTTTGAGTATAGGATTTGCACCAAGAGAATTTACTACTGCGCAGAATAAAAAATTGGTGGTCAGAGTTGCAGATTATCAGTTGATTACAGGTCATTTATAGAAACTAGGATCAGACAATATCTTGAGAAGATGTGTGATGGAGCATGAAAGGACTATTATTTTTGAAGAGGTGCATGAAGGTATTTTTGGAGGAAACTACGCAGGGAAAGCTACCGCACATAAGGTATTGTGCGCAGGATTATGGTGGCCAACAATTCACAAGGATATAAAGGAATATTGTCAGTAGTGTGATGTTTTTGAAAGAGTTGTGAAACCATCCAGGAGGGATGAAATCCGATTGAGACCTCAAGTAGCTTTACAAGTATTTGATAAGTGGGCAATATACTTTGTTGTACCAATTAATCCACCAAACAAAATATGATGAGCCAGATATATTATTACAACGACATAATACTTAACCAGATGGGCAGAGGTAGAACCAATAAAGGATTGTAGCACAGAGACTACAACGTGCTTTCTATTTGAACAGGTAGTGACAAGATTTGGATATCCAAGAATATTGATGAGTAATAAGGGGACTCACTTCATCAATAGTACAATTGAAGATATGCTTGAAGAATTTAAGATACATCATCTTAAGAGCACTCCTTATCACCCCCAAGAAAATGGAATAGTTGAAGCCTTCAACAAGATTTTGGAGAATTTCTTGACAAAGCTTTGTAACATAAATAAAGATGATTGGGATTTAAAGGTACCAACAACACTTTGGGATTATAGAACTACCTGCAAGAAGATAACATGTCAGCCACCATTTAGATTGGTATATGGACAAGAGGAAGTATTCCCCTTAGATTATTTGATACCAAGTATGTGCATTGTAGCAATTACAAATATGACAGAAAGAGGCACAATGAAGGAAATATTGGCTCAACTGATGGAATTAGAAGAGGATAGAATCATAGATGGTTTTCATCAGGAGGTACAAAAAGCAAAGGATAAAGCATGGCATGACATAAACATCAATAAGAAGATTTTTAAGGAGGGAGATATGGTTCTCCTCTATGATAGTAAGTATTTGCATCACCCAAGAAAGCTCAGAATGCATTGGCTAGGGCCATATCAGATAAAATATTTTGCAGATGGAGGTGTTGTACAAATTCAAGACTTAGCAGGAAATTAATTTCAAGGACTGGTGAATGGTAGTCGACTGAAACTATATAAGGAAATTCTACCTACTAACCCTCATTAATTGCAACACAACAAGTAGACTTGTATATAATAAGAGATAAAAGAAGAAAAAGGAATACAAATGTGAAAAAAAAGAATAAGAAAAAGACAAAAATAAGTAGTTAGAGGAACAAGTGATAGAACGATAGCTGGAAATGACGGTGCACGATGAGACAAAAAATTGGTGCGACACAATTCATAAGCATGTGCATAGGAATGGTAAACATCGCATGATGGGACAGATAAATAACCGGGAAAGTGGAAAATAGATGAATGGAAAAGAAAGAACACGTCAAAGCATTAATGACAGAGTCCATAAAGAGGGAAAAGATAGGAAAATGTAAAACACTTGTGATTTTTGCTTAATCGAGTGACAGAGAAACCAAAGTGCCAGTAAGCAAAAGATTGTGAAGGACCAAGCCGATATCCATAGTCACTTTTTCACGACAACAAAAAGATGGCACCGCCAAAGTTTCAACAACCAAGATAGTTCGCTTGAAGGACCCATAGCCATAACAAAGCGTCAGAAGAAACGACTGGAGTGGTCAATGTGGATGATATCCCTTCCACAAAAACTAAATATATCATCTTGACAAAGATTGAATAAGAAAACCCACAAGAAGAAGAGACAAAATTTATCCAATCGAACTTTATCACGAAAACCTTAAGAATGGCACATGCAAAGCGCGAAGAATAAGAATAAGAAGAAGAAGTCGAGGAATAATTTGTAGAGGAAAACCTAGCTTCATAATAGAAAATAAAAGTACCAAGAAAAAAAACTCAAGTGGAGATAATGCTACCTCATATTCCATACATCGTAATTGCTATCGAAGACATGTTGGGAAAAGTGGAAAAATTAAAATACACAGTTCATTATGTGACAAACACATAAAAGATTCATGACCTTGCGTAGTAAATATACTTAGAGAATAAGGAGGAGGTAGGACCCTCATCTAATCCATATTTGGATCCTGCGTAGTGGATCACATGCTTATACAATTCAGGTATCATGAACTTGCTGGAAATATCGCAGTTTAGGCGCGGTAAGGACGTGGGAAACTGTGTGAAGCAACTGTTGGAAAGAGTACATGGAGGTATCATGTGGATGGATAGGATGGTCCCTATATATGTAGACCTTATATAAAAAATTATAGGGTTTCCTACCAACGACATAAAACTAGAAGATTATTTGGACAACAAAGAAAGGGACAAGGAGATTGCAGAAGAAGACAAAGCTCAGTTCAAGACAGACAGGGGAAATAGAGTAATAGTAATAAAGGACATCAACAATCAAGCGACGAGGTTTTCCACAAAGTTTATGGCCTGCAAACTTTTGAGGAAGTGTAGAAAGGAAGAGGCCCTGACATGAGTCATAGTAGCAGTTGTGCAGTGCACAAAGGGAATAGTGTTAAGCTGGGCGCCCTACTTGTTGAACCAATTTTTGATAGACTACGAGGATGCACAAGATAATGGAAAATGATTTCATTACTCCTGGATATTGATATTGGTGGAATTGGTAGGCTGGAAGGAACCCAAATTTACAACATTTCTGGATAGGAAAGGGAAATGTTGTGCAGTGCGATACACAACTTTATTGAACGCAAAGGACAACAATAATAAACAGGAAAACATCGGCAGTGTTTTCCATGTGCCTCGAAGATATGTAGCAGAAGACATATAATGTGTGGAGAATACAAATTGAAGTAGTCAAGGACAATGAGGGTATTGCAAAATTTAACGCTTCAAGACACCACATGTGGATTCAGGCTAGAAAAGATCCAACGAAAAAGTGGTTAGAAATGAGGTACTACACAACATGTGAGGAAGTAGACTAGATCATGAAGGACTGACCTACATAGTGGAAAGTCCCAATAACATAGAAGAAAGGAACACAACCCAAGGAACATGAATAAGTAGACCCATCAAAGAATACAAGAAGTCCAACAGACAATATAAGGAACCCTACAGAGTGCAGTCAAGCCTCATGAAGTAGCACAATAAGAAAGAAGGAAATGAATAAATACATTGTGTCAAGGGTAGAATTAAAAATGGATGGAGAGAAAGTAAAGGGAAATACCTATCGCCAAAAGGAAGTAAAGGATGACGCAACAAAAAAGAATAAAACTGAGGCGTAGAACTCAACTTCAACGAAGAAGAGGAATGGAACACATGAGGGAGAAATAAGGAAGAAAATGAAGTACCAAAAGAATCCTGCAGTACTTACTATTACAGAAGATGATGCAGAATTCATCATAGATAAAGTCCAGGATAGAGGGGAGAATGCAGTACTTTCCGCCAAAGCATAAATAGAGGAGATTATGGAGAAGCTAGTAGAAGTTCATGACATTCTATAGAGGTTGCAGCTAAGTACAGTGCATCATCCAACAATGCAGCAAAAAGAAAAATTACAGGAAGCACCAACATAGACAACAGTAAAGAGCAGTGAAAGGTTCAAGGTCACACATGAAATGTTAGAAGTGGAGGATAACACGACACAAAAACCAATAAATGACATAGAACATCTAGAATTGGTTATGGAAAACATACCCAGGAAGGAATTATATGGGTTATAGGCGAGTGTGATGCAGGAGGTTTAGTATAGAGCTAGGGAGAATGCCACCAACCTAGAACTTGACAGAGAGCTAAAGGATATATTGTAGGTAACTAGCGAAAAAATAATGCTGGAGAAGGAGGAGGAGAAACAACATGCAAATAAAATAGAAAAACAACTCACATGAGTATATAGTAGCATATCATATTACGCACATAAAATATACAAAATATTGGGTAGACAATGGAACAACATAAGCAGGAGATAACATAGTTAGTATAAAATTTGACTCCAATCACACCCCCAGAGGTGAGGGAATAGAGAGAGAAAGAGGCTATTGCGCACGTAGAAAGCATAGTGCAGGAAGTGAAAGAAATGGCAGAATTGTATGATAGGACTGCACACATTTGGACCAGTGTGGAAGAAGATGAGAGGATCCAATAGCTAGAGCAGAGAGAAGAGAAGATGAACATTGTAGTTCAGGACTTAAAGAATAGGAAGAATACAATGGTCATATCCCTGAGACTAAGGGCCACACAAGAAATGAAAAACCTGTAGGAAGAGGTAAAGACCGCATAAGAAGAAAAACAAGCAACGACGGCTCAGTTAGATCCATTTCATCAACAGGCCAAAAGAATGATAGAAGAATTGCAAACATCAAAATGAAGACTAACACAAACACATGTAGAAAGCATGGAAGTGATGAAAGAGCACATGACAACACAAGATGTGGAGACATTGGCAGAGAAGAATGTGTGGGAAAAGGAAACAATAGCAGGGATGGAAAATAAGTTTCATGCACTGGAGGTAGTTCTACCGAAAGTGAAATAAGAATAATTGGATCGGGACGAGCCACATGTTAGTTTTGGGGGCCCCTTGGAGCACACATTTTTGGGAGTAAGCGCATCAAATGAGGAAGATGGGACCAAGAAGGAGAGTGCGCCATGTTTTGAGGAAAAGCAGTGCACGCGAAAGGATTTGTGGAAATTTGGTGCATATGTGGACAAACATAGCAATGTTAGGGTTAAGGTTTTGGAGTCATATTGTAAGGGTACTAACCCATTTTGTAGTATAAATAGAAGAGGTCTAAAGTAGAATGAGGTATCCAAGTTTTATTCTAACTTTCTATCATCTTTGGTGGGTATCTTTGGAGAGTCCTTTTTGAGTTTTGAGTCTATATTTTGATGAGGTCCGTGGAGCTCAGATGGAGATTATGTAACTGAGGGTCATGTCATAAGATGTGGATCACATGCTTATACAATTCAGGGAAAATGAACTTTCTAGAAATACCACAGTTTAGGCCCGGTAAGGACGTGGGAAACTGTGTGAAGCAACTGTTGGAAAGGGTACGTGGAGGTATCATGTGGATGGATAGGATGGTCCCTATATATGTAGACCTTATAGAAAAAATTATATGGTTTCCTACCAGCGGCATAAAACCATAAGATTATTTGGACAACAAAGAAAGGGACAAGGAGATTGGAGAAGAAGACAAAGCTCAGTTCAACACAGATAGGGGAAATAGAGGAATAGTAATAAAGGATATCAACAATCAAGCGAGGAGGTTTTCCACAAAGTTTATGGCCTGCAAACTTTTGAGGAAGTGTAGAAAGGAAGAGGCCTTGACATGAGTCATATTAGCAGTTGTGTAGTGCACAAAGGGAATAGTGTTAAGCTAGGCGCCCTACTCGTTGAACCAGTTTTTGATAGACTGCGAGGATGCACAAAATAATGGGAAACAATTTCATTACTCTTGGATATTGATATTGGTGGAATTGGTAGGCTAGAAGGAACCAAAATTTACAACATTTCTGGATAGGAAAGGGAAATGTTGTGCAGTGGGATACACAAATTTATTGAACGCAAAGGACAACTAGAATAAACAGGAAAACACCACAGTGTTTTCCATGTTCCTCGAAGATATGTAGCAGAAGACATATAATGTGTGGAGAATACCAATTGAAGTAGTCAAGGACAATGAGGGTATTTCAAAATTTAATGCTTCAAGACACTACATGTGGATTCAGGCTAGAAGAGATGCAACGAAAAAGTGGTTAGAAATGAGGTACTACACAACATGTGAGGAAGTAGACTAGATCATGAAGGACTGATGTACGTAGTGGAAAGTCCCAATAACACAGAAGAAAGGAACACAACCCAAGGAACATGAATAAGTAGACCCACCAAAGAAGACAGGAAGTCCAACAGACAATATAAGGAACCCTACAGAGTGCAGTCAAGCCTCATGAAGTAGCACAATAAGAAAGAAGGAAATGAATAAAGACATTGTGTCAAGGGGAGAATTAAAAATGGATGGAGATAAAGTAAAGGGAAATACATATCGCCAAAAGGAAGTAAAGGATGATGCAACAAAAAAGAATAAAACTGAGGCGTAGAACTCAACTCCAACGAAGAAGAGGAATGGAACACATGAGGGAGAAATAAGGAAGAAAATGAAGTACCAAAAGAATCCTCCAGTACTTACTATTACAAAAGATGATGCAAAATTCATCATAGATAAAGTCTAGGATAGAGGGGAGAATGCAGTACTTTCTGCCAAAGCATAAATAGAGGAGATTATGGAGAAGCTAGTAGAAGTTCATGACATTCTATAGAGGCTGCAGCTAAGTATAGTGCATCATCCAACAATGCAGCAAAAAGAAAAATTACAGGAAGCACCAACATAGACAGTAGTAAAGAGCAGTGAAAGGTTCAAGGTCACACATGAAATGTTAGAAGTGGAGGATAACACGAGACAAAAATCAATGAATGACATAGAACATCTAGAATTGGTTTTGGAAAACATACCCAGGAAGGAATTATATGGGTTATAGGAGAGTGTGATGTAGGAGGTTCAGTATAGAGCTAGGGAAAATGCCACCAACCTAGCACTTGACAGAGAGCTAAATGATATATTGTAGGTAACTAGCGAAAAAATAACGTTGGAGAAGGAGGAGGGGAAACAACACACAGGTAAAATAGAAAATCAACTCACATAAGTATATAGTATCATATCATACTATGCACATAAAATATACAAAATATTGCATAGACAATGGAACGACATAAGTAGGAGATAACATAGTTAGTATAAAATTTGACTCCAATCACACCCCCAGAGGTGAGGGAATAGAGAGAGAAAGAAGCTATTGCACACGTAGAAGCTAGTGCAACATAAAACCAGAAGATTATTTGGACAACAAAGAAAGGGACAAGGAGATTTCAGAAGAAGACAAAGCTCAGTTCAAGACAGATAGGGGAAATAGAGGAATAGTAATAAAGGATATCAACAATCAAGTGATGAGGTTTTCCACAAAGTTTATAGCCTACGAACTTTTGAGGAAGTGTAGAAAGGAAGAGGCCCTGACATGAGTCATAGTAGCAGTTGTGCAGTGCACAAAGGGAATAGTGTTAAGCTAGGCACCCTACTTGTTGAACCAGTTTTTGTTAGACTACGAGGATGCACAAGACAATGGGAAACAATTTCATTACTCCTGGATATTGATATTGGTGGAATTGGTAGGTTGGAAGGAACCAAAATTGACAACATTTTTGGATAGGAAAGGGAAATATTGTGCAGTGCGATACACAACTTTATTGAATGCAAAGGATAACAAGAATAAACAGGAAAACACCGCAATGTTTTCCATGTTCCTCGAAGATATGTAGCAGAAGAAATATAACGTGTGGAGAATAACAATTGAAGTAGTCAAGGACAATGAGGGTATTGCAAAATTTAATGCTTCAAGACACCACATGTGGATTCAGGCTAGAAGAGATCCATCGAAAAAGTGGTTAGAAATGAGGTACTACACAACGTGTGAGGAAGTAGACTAAATCATGAAGGACTGACCTACGTAGTGGAAAGTCCCAATAACAAAGAAGAAAGGAACACAGCCCAAGGAACATGAATAAGTAGACCCATCAGAGAAGACAGGAGGTCCAACAGACAATATAAGGAACCCTACAGAGTGCAGTCAAGCCTCAGGAAGTAGCACAATAAGAAAGAAGGAAATGAATAAAGACATTGTGTCAAGGGTATAATTAAAAATGGATGGAGAGAAAGTAAAGGGAAATACCTATCGCCAAAAGGAAGAAAAGGATGACGCAAAGAAAATAATAAAACTGAGGCATAGAACTCAACTCCAATGAAGAATAGGAATGGAACACATGAGGGAGAAATAAGGAAGAAAATGAAGTACCAAAAGAATCCTCCAGTACTTACTATTACAGAAGATGATGCAGAATTCATCATAGATAAAGTCCAGGATAGAGGGGAGAATGTAGTACTTTCCGCCAAAGCATAAATAGAGGAGATTATGGAGAAGCTAGTAGAAGTTCATGACATTCTGTAGAGGCTGCAGCTAAGTACAGTGCATCATCCAACAATGCAGAAAAAAGAAAAATTACAAGAAGCACCAACAAAGATAGTAGTAAAGAGCAGTGAAAGGTTCAAGGTCACACATGAAATGTTAGAAGTGGAGGATAACACGACACAAAAACCAATGAATGACATAGAACATCTAGAATTGGTTCTGGAAAACATACCCAGGAAGGAATTATATGGGTTAGAGGCAAGTGTGATGCAGGAGGTTTAGTATAGAGCTAGGGAGAATGCCACCAACTTGGCACTTGACAGAGAGCTAAAGGATATATTGTAGGTAACTAGCGAAAAAATAATGCTAGAGAAGGAGGAGGAGAAACAACACACAGATAAAATAGAAAAGCAACTCACATAAGTATATAGTAGCATATCATACTACGCACATAAAATATACAAAATATTGCATAGACAATGGAACGACATAAGCAGGAGATAACATAGTTAGTATAAAATTTGACTCCAATCAAACCCCCAGAGGTGAGGGAATCGAAAGAGAAAGAGGCTATTGCGCACGCAGAAAGCATAGTTTAGAAAGTGAAAGAAATGGCAGAATTGTATGATAGGACTGCACACATTTGGACCAGCATGGAATAAGATAAGAGGATCCAACAACTAGAGTAGAGAGAAGAAAAGATGAACATTACAGTTCAAGACTTAAAGAATAGGAACAATACAATGGTCATATCCCTGAGACTAAGGGCCACAAAAGAAATGAAAAACCTGTAGGAAGAGGTAAAGACCGCATAAGAAGAAAAACAAGCAAGGACGGCTCAATTAGATCCATTTCATCAAGAGGCCAAAAGAATGATAGAAGAACTGGAAACATCAAAATGAAGACTAGCACAAACACATCTAGAAAGCAGGGAAGTGATGAAAGAGCACATGACAACACAAGATGTGGAGACATTGGCAGAGAAGAATGTGTGGGAAAAGGAAACAATAGCAGGGATGGAAAATAAGTTTCATGCACTGGAGGTAGTGCTACCGAAAGTGAAATAAGTCTAATTGGATCGGGACGAGCCACATGTTATTGTTGGGGGGCCCTTGGAGCACACATTTTTGGGAGTAAGTGCATCAAATGAGGAAGATGGGACCAAGAAGGAGAGTGCGCCATGTTTTGACGAAAAGCATTGCGCGTGGAAGGATTTGTGGAAATTCTGTGCATATGTAGACAAACATAGCCATGTTAGGGTTAGGGTTTTGGAGTCATATTGTAAGGGTATTAATCCATTTTGTAGTATAGATAGAAGAGGTCTAAAGTAGAATGAGGTATCCAAGTTTTATTCTAACTTTCTATCATCTTTGGTGGGTATCTTTGGACAGTCCTTTTTGAGTTTTGAGTCTATATTTTGATGATATATGTGGAGCTCAGATGGAGCTTATGTAACTGGGGGTCATGTCACAATATGTGGATCACATGCTTATACAATTCAGGTATCATGAACTTGCTGGAAATACCGCAGTTTAGCCACGGTAAGGACGTGGGAAACTGTGTGAAGCAACTGTTGGAAAGGGTACATGGAGGTATCATGTGGATGGATAGGATGGTTGCTATATATGTAGACCTTATAGAAAAAATTATATGGTTTCCTACCAGCGGCATAAAACTTGAAGATTATTTGGACAACAAAGAAAGGGACAAGGAGATTGGAGAAGAAGACAAAGCTCAGTTCAAGACAGATAGGGGAAATATAGGAATAGTAATAAAGGTTATCAACAATCAAGTGACAAGGTTTTCCACAAAGTTTATGGCCTGTGAAATTTTGAGGAAGTGTAGAAAGGAAGAGGCCCTGACATGAGTCATAGTAGCAGTTGTGCAGTGCACAAAGGGAATAGTGTTAAGCTGGGTGCCCTACTTGTTGAACCAGTTTTTGATAGACTGCGAGGATGCACAAGATAATGGGAAACAATTTCATTACTCCTGGATATTGATATTGGTGGAATTGGTAGGCTGGAAGGAACCAAAATTTACAACATTTCTGGATAGGAAAGGGAAATGTTGTGCAATGCGATACACAACTTTATTGAATGCAAAGGACAACAAGAATAAATAGGAAAACACCGCAGTGGTTTCCATGTTCCTCGAAGATATGTAGCAGAAGACATATAATGTGTGGATAATACCAATTGAAGTAGTCAAGGACAATGAGGGTATTGCAAAATTTAACGCTTCAAGACACCACATGTGGATTCAAGCTAGAAGAGATCCAACGAAAAAGTGGTTAGAAATGAGGTACTACACAATGTGTGAGGAAGTAGACTATATCATGAAGGACTGACCTACGTAGTGGAAAGTCCCAATAACAAATAATAAAGGATTACAGCCCAAGGAACATGAATAAGTAGACCCATCAGAGAAGACAGGAAGTCCAATAGACAATATAAGGAACCCTACAGAGTGCAGTCAAGCCTCAGGAAGTAACACAATAAGAAAGAAGGAAATGAATAAAGACACTGTGTCAAGGGTAGAATTAAAAATGGATGGAGAGAAAGTAAAGGGAAATACCTATCGCCAAAAGGAAGTAAAGGATGACGCAACAAAAAAGAATAAAACTGAGGCCTAGAACTCAACTTCAATGAAGAAGAGGAATGGAACACATGAGGGAGAAATAAGGAAGAAAATGAAGTACCAAAAGAATCCTCCAGTACTTACTATTACAGAAGATGATGCAGAATTCATCATAAATAAAGTCCAGGATAGAGGGGAGAATGCAGTACTTTTTGCCAAAGAATAAATAGAGGAGATTATGGAGAAGCTAGTCAAAGTTCATGACATTCTATAGAGGTTGCAGCTAAGTACAATGCATCATCCAACAATGAAACAAAAAGAAAAATTACAGGAAGCACCAACAAAGACAGTAGTAAAGAGCAGTGAAAGGTTCAAGGTCACACATGAAATGTTAGAAGTGGAGGATAACACGACACAAAAACCAATGAATGATATAGAACATCTAGAATTGGTTCTGGAAAACATACCCAGGAAGGAATTATATGGGTTACAGGCGAGTGTGATGCAGGAGGTTCAGTATAGAGCTAGGGAGAATGCCACCAACCTAGAACTTGACAGAGAGCTAAAGGATATATTGTAGGTAACTAGCAAAAAAATAACATTGGAGAAGGAGGAGGAGAAACAACACGCAAATAAAATAGAAAAGCAACTCACATATGTATGTAGTAGCATATCATACTACGCACATAAAATATACAAAATATTGCGTAGAAAATGGAACGACATAAGTAGGAGATAACATAGTTAGCATAAAATTTGACTCCAATCACACCTCCAGAGGTGAGGGAATAGAGAGAGAAAGAGGCTATTGCGCACGTAGAAAGCATAGTGCAGGAAGTGAAAGAAATGGATGAATTGTATGATAGGACTGCACACATTTGGACCAGTGTGGAAGAAGATGAGAGGATCCAACAGCTAGAGTAGAGAGAAGAGAAGATGAACATTGCAGTTCGGGACTTAAAGAATAGGAATAATACAATGGTCATATCCCTAAGACTAAGGGCCACACAAGAAATGAAAAACCTGGAGGAAGAGGTAAAGACCACATAACAAGAAAAACAAGCAAGGACGGCTCAGTTAGATCCATTTCATCAAGAGGCCAAAAGAATGATAGAAGAACTGGAAACATAAAAATGAAGACTAGCACAAACACATGTAGAAAGCAGGGAGGTGATGAAAGAGCACATGCCAACATAAGATGTGGAGACATTGGCAGAGAAGAATGTGTGGGCAAAGGAAACAATAGTAGGGATGGAAAATAAGTTTCATGCACTGGAGGTAGTGCTACCGAAAGTGAAATAAGTCTAAATGGATTGGGACGAGCCACATGTTACTGTTGGGGGCCCCTTGGAGAACACATTTTTGGGAGTAAGTGCATCAAATGAGGAAGATGAGACCAAGAAGGAGAGTGCGCCATGTTTTGAGGAAAAGCAGTGTGCGCAGAAGGATTTGTGGAGATTCAGTGCATATGTTGACAAACATAGCCATGTTAGGGTTAGGGTTTTGTAGTCATGTTGTAAGGGTATTAACCCATTTTGTAGTATAAATATAAGAGGTCTAAAGTAGAATGAGGTATCCAAGTTTTATTCTAAGTTTCTATCATCTTTGGTGGGTATTTTTGGAGAGTCCTTTTTGAGTTTTGATTCTATATTTTGATGAGATCCATGGATCTCAGATGGATCTTATGTAACTGAGGGTCATGTCACAAGATGTGGAGCTTGGTGCGATGTTGGTACACCTCACTACACATCACTATTATATGATGTAATGTGCGCAACATCATTTTGATGAAGAAGAAGAAATAGAAAGAAGATATTTGTGGATGTATCCCTAGGGATGTGAACCATGGTAAAAACCTTGTGTTACAAATGTGTTTGAATCCTTTTTTTATTTCTGCGATTCTGGTTAAATGGTTAGATGAATGATTGGTTTAAATTATAGCACGCACTAGAAATATGTATGTAGAATGAATAGTATGAATGAATGAATGAAAAAGTAGATATGATGATTGATATGATAGAATGTATGTTTAAGTATAAATAGAAGTAAGAAAAACAACCCCAATCCCTTCCATGACTACATGCACCTTAATCATGCAGTCACCCATAAATCATCTTGGGTAAGATTGTGTTGTGCACTCTGTGAGTGGTGTATCCTTCTAGTTTACCAGAAGGGCTGATGGTGAAAAGGGTTTTGTTGGAGAACTAAGGTAGAACCCACATCAACCCATACATCCAACAAATAGGAATCATTTCTGAGTTGTTAATGATCACCCTTAAAAGAGAAGACCTGTATTCCCATACTTGAGCAGTAGTGGGCTGCATCTTGGTGATTACTGGACAAAAATCGGCACTAGTAAGGTGATGTCACAAAAGGACCATTGAGCACAGAAGGGACTCCCTTGTGAAGAGTAAACCCATTTGAGAAACCACCTAATAAACCTGTAGAGACCTGAAGCTCGGTGGGAGGTGGCAACTTCTACTGTGTCAAAGGAGGAAGGAGAGTAACCTTTTTGGATCATCACAGACTCCAAACCCTGCAGAGTCAATTTACTTGGTGGTATCATGGCTTAGCAAGGGGGTGGTGTGTTGTAGTGTAATACCCCTTTTTCCACTATCTTGTAAATATAACAATAACCTGCTAAAACACTATGGGTAAATTGAATATGTGTGGATGTTGGAATTGATGAACCTTTTTATTATAAAAGGTAATGTACATATTTTTGTTACTAAATAAAATGGAAAGTATTGCATAATTGTTGAAGGGGTTTTTCCAAGGTAGATCATGATGCATGAGAGATATGGGGAGGGGAACTAGTAATGGTTGATATGATCCCTACCATACCAATTCTCTATTGGATTTAAATTATTCAAACCCAAAACAATCCTCTGACCCAAAGAAGTAAATTACCAGTCAGGCTGGTAGTTGGGGAGTCCTCCTCAAGAGTCAATGAAAAGATGGGAAGAGTGCCAATCTGAAAAATCCCCAACATGACCCATGAAATGGAGAATTGGACCCATGAAATATTGTCGAGGAAGGAAATAAAAGTTAGGAAATTTTTGGGAAGAGGAGATATGCAAAGGGGAATGGGTTTGGTGACCATTTTCGGAAGAGGGAGAGCATGTGCAACTCTCTAGTTCTGAAGAAAACTGAAAACTGAATTTGTTTTGGGTATGGGAATTGTTGGAAAGTGTTTCTAACTAAATTAACAACCGGGGTTGCAAAGACAATGAGTGACTAAGAAATCACTCATTGCAGACCTCCTTGCTTGTTGGAGAGAGAAACGATATGCTAAATTCATGTGGGAAGAGGAGAGTGATCTTTTTACCTGGCTGTTGTTGAACAAGAGGAAGAGTCTTTATCTGAGCATCATGATATAGGTAGCGGGTGGCCAATGGTAAAATAATCCAAGAGTTTTTTTCCCCTACGATTGAGAGGAAAAGGGCACCCCTTTTAGCAGTTGCATCATCATCAAGTTTCTAGATAAGTATATTTTGATAAATCTTTGTAGCGTTAAGTTCAAAAATACTTACAGACTTTGTTTTAGAGAAATCTGAGTTCAATTTTATGTTAAATTTGCCTTTTGAAATTCTGGGAGTGAATTTGTGGTTTACCAAGTTGTACAGTTTAATTCATGCATAGGAAATGATGAGTGTACATTTGAAGTCTTTATTAAGCATCAAGAGAGAGAGAGAGAGAGAGAGAGAGAGAGATTTCTACATATTATTGTTTTATTCTAGTATGTCCTCAAATCTTAAACCTGAAAACTAAGAGGATATCAGACCTGTGTGGACTTTAGGAAATAATCCCAAATATGGAAAAATATTAAAATCCATTATAAATGGTCATTAAGGAAAAATAATTAGGAAATAAACATGAAATTTCCTAATTGAATTAAAATACAAAAGTTCTCAAAATTCTATTTGGGGCATAAATAAATATTTATGTTAAACTTGTGTTAAGTCTCCTAAATTTGGGAGGAATCCCCTTAAATTTTGGTGGGTAGTAAATCTTGGTAGAAATACTGAATTTAGTGTCGAGGTAAATCTTTGTCTTAAGACCAATTCCCTCAAATTTGGTAAGAATAGTAAAACACAATAATAAGGAAACAAATTTACTCATTTACCCACGAGAAGAGAGAGATTATAATTATATTTTTAATTTCCATAATGGAGAAATTTCCTTGGAATATAAAATTTTATTAAATCCCTTTAAAAAGAGTGGAAAACTGTATTTTTCCTTTTCTTATTTTCTGTAAGAGAAAAT
>ML777106.1:841401-871611 GCA_009831015.1 Picea engelmannii | reverse complement strand
ATATATATATATATATATAGAAGTCAAAATAAATCATTGTATTTATGTGAAGTTGTAATACTAGTTGGTGCCCTCCAAAACTCCGAAACTATGGGTTATATGAGAATGAAGACTAAGGAAATATATATATGTTTATATGCATATTATTATTATAATTATTATATATATATTTATTATTATTATTATTATTATTACACTTTCGGAAAATGGAGGGTAAAGTTTCATGGAGAATGAAAGGTCAGAGACCAAAAGAAAATATAAATTAATACAATTCCAAATTCCAAATTCCAAAGTACACCAGGGAATAACCCATGACTAAATTCATTAACCTTCTCATGGTATTAAGAATTCCGAGAGTTCAGATATTTGGGGCTTTTAGGTGTTTGGGATGATGGAACTCACGAGCAAAATTTGTCGAAGGCCTGAACCCTATCTTCCCTATGTAAGGTCGCAAAAGATAAGAAATATAATTAATTGTATGGTATGGTATTTAAAATGATCCATTAATGTAAATTAATATAAAACACCTTTATTACAATATATATAATATTATAAGTCAAAATAAATCATTGTATTTATGTTATGTTGTAATACTAGTTGGTCCCTTCCGGAACTTCGGAACTCCGGGACTCCGGGTTATATGAGAATGAAGAATTGTGTAGAAGAGCTGAAGGCGTGGACCCTAATATCTTTTCCTTCATTATAATATTGAGTATTAAATGTAATATTAGATACTGTTTAAACCTGGCTGAGAATTTCGAGAGATGTAATATAATATAATATATTATATTAATATTTATTAAAATGGTTATACGTGGATGATACCAACACTTATTAAATATTAAATAATGTGGAAATGGGCATAAGTGGGGCCATTTCGGGACTCCGGGGCTCCAAGATATTTGAATATAGAGGAGGTGTTGGAGAGTCTAATGATATTGATCCAGAGAGCTCTCTCGCTCTCATTCAAACATTAAATACAATATTTGGAATTTTTTATAAAGTTGGGTGCAATTTTCCAAAGAGGTGAAATATATATATATATATATAATGAATTTATTGTGATATTGGTACATGATAAATTACCAACCCTATTTCCCTTTTTAATTTATTATTTAATGTGAATTCACATGTAAGTGTGGACCCTTTAGGAGTTTGGGACTCTGGAGCTACGAGAATTCGGGACTTTGGGACTACTAGAATTTTTGAGTAATGGAAGGAACAAGAAACAAAGGGCCGAAGGCCCGAACCTAACTTTTTTTGCTCCAATGGTTGCGCACATATCGACGTAAACGTTTAAATTTATTAATTATATTATAAATTAATATAAATAATTATATTTGCAACACTCTATGACATGAGTGGGACCGTCTCCGGAACTCCGTCATTTGGAAGATTTGGGTTCATAAAAGCATGATAAGGAATATTGTCAAAGTCTCGAGGCTTGGGTATTAATAGGTATTAATAATCATAAGTGATCCTTTGATATGTTTAATAATATTATAATATAATTAATAAAAGAACAAGTTGGTAACAATAAATATTAAATTGAATATGGTTAAACCTTTCCCCATTAAATAAATGAATCTGCATATATTTATATATATATGTTAAATTACGGGAAAATTCGGAAAGGATTTGCGTGTCGGGGAGGGATTGAATTATATATGTTAATTAAGGTTAATCAACTTTAGTATGTTATGGAGAAATTATCTTCATTGTGTTATGATATTATTACTCATAATTATCATATGAGTAATTAATTGAATTAGTGCTAAACTACTTCTAAGGGGGAGAAAGAGAAAGTAAAACCTCAGTAATTACTAGGCCATTAGTATTAGGCTAAGAAAAAATTAATTACCATATAATTAGTTTGTGGAGAATAATTATCCCTAATGAGTTTTAATTAATTAATTACCAAAGAATGACATTCTACGAAATATTAATTAAGAATTTTAATTGGACTATAGGAGAGGGACAAATGTCATTCTCTAGTTGAGAAAACCTAAGCACCCTATTGTGAAATGGCGAGTTGATTCTGACTAAGAACATTACTGTGATGGTGCATGTTAATATTCAATGATTTTATGAGTTGAGCGGGGTCTAGTAGGATTGGTAAACCTTAGGTGTCGAATAGATCCTAGTTGTAGGTCGGGAGATCTGGCATGCATTGATATTGCGTGAATTGCTCAAACTCCGAATGGATGGTATTGATGGGGGATATTCCTCGATACCATATTCTTCAAAGGTAAGAAAAGAGTGTGCTGGGATAAGGCTTGATTTATGATGGATGCATGCCTACATAGATCAAAGTTCCACTCTGGCAGGCTAGGCTAGTGCCACATCAAGACCAGGGTGTCGCCACATCAATTGGCGTGGAAAATGTGAGGTCACGAGGAGGCCATGTGGCAGCAAGAAAGATGTGGTCTATGTAAACCTGATAACTTAGGAAGGTCATAACCCCATTATAGAGCTCAGTTATGAGTGAAATTACCATCGTTGGAAAGCTCTTGATGATCATAAGATGATGGAGCAGTGATAGAGAAGATTTGAGATAATTGAGAAAAGAGAATAATTTATATCCCATCCCTTAAAAAGATACTTATGGGTTGGGTGTGTGACACAATGGTATCAGTGTGGGAAACAACACTTGGCCTGCTTGGTCTCATGAACGAGTCGAATAAAATTTTATTACAAAAATTTTAAGGGGTAACACCCTATCTTACCCCATTCATAAGAGCTTATTTAGAATCTATTAATGAAGAGAGGAATGAAACTTTCTGCTATTGTTACATGTGTTAAAATATGAAATGTATGTTTTTGATGTTTCCAAATAATGAAGCTGACTTCACCTTACAAATTTCATGTGTTGTTAAAAAATTAGTAGATAATTAACTAACAAAAAATGTTTTATCAACACTCAAACAGTCAGTGGAAATTAAGGAAAATTGCATCGTAAATAATGGTGTCACACCATGAGTTGGGGGAAATATACCACAATAGAGAAGAAGAATATGATGATATGAGGGAGGTGTAAATCCCTCCGGATTTGGTTGTAATTGTAAGAAGCCTCATGGAAGAATTACAGAGTTGTAAAGATGACAAAGAAATGCTAATAAAAGAATAGGAAAAACATACTGAAATTAATGAAGTCCTACTGCAAAGCCTATTAGATATACAAAGGCAGCTGCAACATGGGCCAACATACAATAATGTGGATATACATCATACTAAGAAAACCCAAAGTCCCTCTGAGATACAAAAGCATGGTCCTGAAAGTAGCCACACAAGGAGGAGCACCTCAAAGAAATCCCAACATGGAGCCAAGAGACATTCAATGGAAGAATCATCTAGTGAGGAAACTGAGAACTCCAAGAAATTATCTAGTAGTGAGACTAGTTCACATTCCCAGAGGAGAAGAAATAAGAGGAAACATTCCAAGAGCCATAACCCTGAAGAGTTTAAGAAAGAAAAACCACCCATTTTCGATGGAGAAATTAAAAAGGGAGCAAAAGAAGAAGTTTGGCTACTTGGCTTGAATAAGTACTTCAAAGTCCATGACTACTCTGAAAACTTAAAGGCCCAAATATCCATTTCCATCTTGAATGGAAAGGCCTCCATTTGGTGGGAGGACCTTAGGAATGTGAAAGGAATCCATGAGAAGGACCCGACATGGAAACAATTTGAGAAATACTTTAAGAAGAAGTATCTGTCTAAAAAATACTATGATGGGAAGACCAAAGACTTATATGAACTCAAGGTAGGATAACTCACAATATATGAATATATAAACAAATTTATTGATATAATGAGGTATGTACCCTACATAAAGGATGAAAAAGTAAATATGCAATGGCTTATTAGTGGACTGCCTCAGTCCTTCCGGGACAAAATTGAGTTTGATGAACCTAAGACTTTAGAAGACACTATTTGAAAGGTAAGGTACTGCTATGAGAAATTAAAAAACAAGGCAAAGCCTCATAAGGATTGGAAGAAGAAAAGTAATTTGGGATTCAAGAAGAAGGGGTTTAAATCTTCAAGATTTAAGAGTCACGGGAAAGGCTCTAAGATGAGACTTCCTACTAAAAGTGTATATCAACAAAATTTTCCATCTCATAGTGGTAATAAACCCTTTGGGTCATCCCCAATAAATACTAATAATACAAAGAGAGAACCCTTAAAATGTTGGGGTTGTGGAGAAGAACATCTGTTGAGAGACTTCCCACATAGGAAACAGGGAAATTAGAGAGTCTACAACATCCATGAGGATACCATAGTCAATGATGTGGCTAGGAGCATGCCAAAAATTTATGCAGCCTTGGATAATAGACAAGCTGACCACCAAGATTCAATGAAGGTATGATTTCCAACCATCTATTTTCCATTTTAATTGACCCTGGTTATAATCTGAGTTTTTTTGCACCTCAAACTATTGATAAATGTAAATTGTAGGAAGTAAAACATGCTAAATCATGGCTGGTACAACTGGCCAGTGGAACAAAAATAAAATGACAAAGGTCATACCATCATGCCAATTCATTGTGAATGGATTTTCCACCCAAGAAACCTTAAACATGCTTCCTTTAGGATCTTATGACCTATTGATTGGAATGGATTAGTTGGTTGCCCATAAATCCAAGTTGAAATTTTATAATAAAACTTTGGAGTGTGAAGATGAAGAAGGGAGGAAAATAACCCTATAAGGGATTCAAAATCTTATCTCAATGAGACAAATATCAACCCTTCAAGTGAATAAGTATTGCAGAAAAGGATGTCCTTTGTATGAAATACAAGTGTTGAACTTTGTTGATGACAATAAACCAAGCCTAGAGGGCCATCCTATGTTAAGAGAGTATAAATATGTGTTTCCATAAGAGGTACCAGGTCTACCTCCAAGACGAGATATTGACTTTTCAATAGAATTTGTACTCGAAGCGGTGCTAATGTCTAGAGAACCCTATAGAATGAGTACACTGGAGCTAGTTGAGCTCAAACTACAACTAAAGGAGATGTTGGAAAAATGTTACATTCATCCTAGTGTATCTCCTTGGGGAGCACCAAATTTGTTTTTGAAGAAGAAGGATGGTACACTCAGTTTTTGCATAGACTGTAGACAATTCAATAACATGACCATTAAGAATAAGTATCCATTTACAAGGATTGATGACTTCTTTAACCAGTTAAGGGGTGCTACAATTTTATCCAAGATTGAATTGAGGTTTGGATACCATCAATTCCAAATTAAGGATGAATACATCGACAAAACAACCTTTATGACAAGATATGGGCACTATGAATTTGTGGTGGTGCCATTTGGGCTTACCAATGCACTAGACACTTTTATGTGCCTAATAAATAATGTACTCAATAAGTTCTTGGATAGATTTTTGTTGGTTTTCATTGATTATATCCTAATATATTCTAAGAGTAGGGAAGAGAATGAAGAACATCTCCAGTTGGTACTTGAAGTATTGAGAGAGCACTGACTCTATGCAGATTTTAGTAAGTGTGACTTTTTCCAAAAACAAGTCCATTACTTAGGTCATGTTATCTCTGAAGAAAGAGTGGCAGTTGATCCTGAAAATATCAAATCCATTATGGATTGGCCTACCCCAAAATAAGTATATGATATCAGATCCCTTATGGGCCTAGCAGGATACTATAAAAGGTTCACAAGGTAATTTTCCAAGATTGGTTTCCCAATCACCTCCCTTCAGAAAAAGGGAGTTAAATTAATTTGGAAATCAGAATGTGAATAGAGATTCCAACATCTGAAATACCACCTAACCAATGCACATGTGATGAAGACTGCAGACCCAAACAAGGACTTCCTTATGTGTACACATGTCTGCAAGGAAGGGCTCATAGGAGTCCTTATGCAAGAAGGGCATGTGATTTTGTACGAATCCATAAATTTGAATGATCATGAAATCAATTATGTGACCCACGATTGGAATTGTCTGCCATAGTACATGATTTAAAAATGTGGAGGCATTACCTCATAGGTAGAAGATTTGTACTTATGACAGAGCATAGTGGATTGAGATATTTGTTTGATCAACCAAAACTCAATGCTAGACAAGCTAGGTGGATGGATTTCCTAAGTGAGTTTTATTTTGAAATAAAAACATATTAAAGGGAAATAAAATATGGTGGTTGATTCCCTTAGTAGAAGTATGAAAGTGATTCACTTGGAAGTTGTAAGCATCGGTGAACCAAACATTAAGGAGAGTCAAAAGTGCACAAGAAACATATGCATTTTTCAAGACTGTGAAATCATACCTAGAGGAAGAGCCCACAAGGATGAAATATGAGGGATATTAATTGTTGGAGGATGGATGTCTAACTTAAAAAGGTAGGTTGTATATTACAAATTGTGATGACTTGAAGAGGTCCATAATGGATGAACTACATAAAATACCATATATTGGTCATTTGAGTTATGAGAAAATGATCACAACCACTAAGAAACTATTTTCTTGCCTGGACTGAAAAATGACATAGTTGATTACTTAGATAAATGTCTAGAATGTCAGCAGGTTAAGGTAGAGAACCAACATCCAGTAGGCATATTTCATCCCCTACCAATTCAATAATGAAAATGGGAAACCATCCCCATGGACTTCATCACCGGATTGCCTAAATCGACCAAGCAGATTGATGCCATTATGGTAGTTGTGGACAAACTGAGCAAGGTTGCTCACTTTATTCCCATCAAGTCAACTTGTAAGGTAATAGATATTTCCAGTACTTTCATGAAATAAATATTTAGACTACATGGCATGCCTAAGGAAATCATATGAAACAGAGATACACAATTTACTTCAAATTTTTGGAAATATTTGTTTGTTGGTATTGAAACTAAATTGATATTTAGTACAGCCTATCACACACAAACTCATTGGAATACAAAGAGGGTAAACCAAGTATTAGAGGACATGTTAACTATGCGTGTGATGCATCATCCCAAGAAGTGGGAAGTCTAGCTACCACTGGTAAAATTTGCTTATAACAATGGCTATCAAGAGTCATTGAAGATGAACCCTTTTGAGGCCCTCTATGGTAGACAATGAAATATTCCAATCAGTTGGAATAAACAAATAGACATAATTACACTTGGACCAAATATGCTAAAATAAATGGAACAACAAGTAGCTCAAATAAAACAGAATCTGAAAGTAGCTTAGGATAGACATAAAAACTATGTAGACAAAAAGAGAACTCCTAGAGACTTCAAAGTAGGAGATCATGTGTATCTCCGATTTATGCCTAGAAAAAGTTCCTTGAGAATGGGAACTTGTGCCAAGACAACACCTAGATTTTGTGGACCCACTGAAATTTTGGATAGAGTGGGACCTGTAGCATATAGACTAGCACTTCCTCCCACAATGAAGGCACATAATGTTTTCCATGTTTCGTTAATGAAGAAATGTGTACATGATTATAATCATATAATTGATTGGTCTTCTATTTAGGTGGAACCAGAGGGAGTATTCCTACTAGAGACACAATTCATAATAGACATGAAATAAATTCCACTCAGGAACAAAACCATTGAACATGCCAAGGTGCAGTGTAAACACTTTGGTCCAGATGAAGCTACATGGGAAATGGAGGATGCCATGAAACATGCATACCCATTTTTGTTTACTATTATACATATAGAGCACATCAACAGATAGAACATCGAGGGTGATGTTCCTTTAATGGGAAGGGGATTACAATACCCCTATTTCCCCGAGCTTGTAAATATAACTATAACCTGCTAAAAGACTATGGGTAGACTAAATATGTGTAGATGTTGGAATTGATGAAACTTTTTATTATAAAAGGTAATGTACATGTTTATGTCACTAAATAAAATGGAAAGTGTTGCATAAACGATGAAGGGGTTTTCCAAGGTAGATCATGATGCATGAGAGAGATGGGGAGGGGAACCGGTAATAATTGAGATGGCCCCTACCAGAACAATACTATGTTGGATTAATATTATTCAAACCCAGAACAATCCTCTAACCCAGAGAAGTAAATTACCAATGAGGTTGGTAGTTGGGGAGTCCTCCTCAAGAGTCAATGAAGATATGGGTAGAGTACCCATCTAAAAAATCCCTGACCTAACCCACTAAATGGGGATTTGGACCCACGAAATCTTGTTAAGGAAGGAAATAAAAGGTAGGAAATTCATGGGAAGAGGAGATATGCAAATGGGAATGGGTTTTTTGACCATTTTTAGAAGAGGGAGAGCATGTGCTGCTCTCTGGTTCTGAAGAAAACTGAAAAACAAATTTGTTCTGGGTATGGGAATTGTTGGGAAGCGTTTCTAACCAAGATGATAAATGGGGTTGTAGAGAGGATGAGTGACTGTGAAGAACTCATTGCAAACGTCCTTTCTTGGTGGAGAGAGAAACAATCTTCTAAATTCTTGTGGGAAGAGGAGAGTTATCTCCATCCTTGGATGTTTTTGAACAAAAGGAAGAGTCTCCCTCTGAGCATCATGATCTAGCTAGGGGGTGGTCAGTGGTAAATTCGTCCAGGAGTTTTTTATGCCTATGTTTGGGAGGAAAAGGGAACCCCTTTCAACAGTTTCATCACCATCTGGTTTCTAGATAAGTATATTTTTCTAAATCTCTATTGTGCTAAGTTCAAAAATACTTATAGACTGTGTTTTAGAGAAATCTGAGTTCAATTTTATGTTAAAAGTGCCTTGTGAAATTCTTGGAGTGAATGTGTGGTTGATTGAGTTGTACAGTTTAATTCATGCATAGGAAATGATGAGTGAACAATTGAAGTCTTTATTAAGCAGAGAGAGAGAGAGAGAGAGAGAGAGAGAGAGAGAGAGATTTGTATACTATTGTTTTATTCTAGTCTATCCTCAAATATTAAGCCTGAAAACTAAGAGGATATCATACTTGTGTGGACTTTAGGAAATAATCCCAAATAGGGAAAAATATTAAAATCCATTATAAATGGTCATTAAGGAAAAATAACCAGGAAATAAACATGAAATTTCCTAATTGAATTAAAATACTAAAGTTCTCAAAATTCTTTTTGGGGCATAAATAAACATTTATGTTAAACTTGTGTTAAGTCTCCTAAATTTGGGAGGAATCCTCTTAAATTTTGGTGGGCAATAAATCCTGGTAGAAATATCGAATTTACTGTGGAGGTAAATCTCTGTCTTAGGACCAATTCCCTCAAATTTGGTAAGAAGAGTAAAACATAGTAATAAGGAAATAATTTACTCATTTATCCACGAGAAGGGAGAGATTATAATTATATTTTAAATTTCCATAATGGAGAAATTTCCTTGGAATATAAACTTTTACTAAATCCCTTTATAAAGACTGGAAAACTATATTTCTCCTTTTCTTATTTTCTATAAGAGAAAATATTTTCCTTTAAATTTTCCAGGTAACAAAATTGTGCAAGACTAAGGATATATATATATATATATATATATATATATATATATATATATATATATATATATTCTTACACTTACGCAAAATGGAGGGTAAATTTTTGTGGAGAATGAAAGGTCAAAGACCAAAAGAAAATATAAACTAATACAATTCCAAATGCCAAAGTATGTCAGGGAATAACCCGTGACTAGATGCCTTAACCTTCTCATGGTCTTCGGAACTCCGGATGTTCGGAGATTTGGGGCTCAGAGGTGTTTTCGATGATGGAAATCACGAGCCAAATTCATCGAAGGCCCGAACCCTATCTTCCCTGTGCAAGGTCGCAAAAGATAAGAAATATAATTAGTTGTATTGTATGGTATTTAAAATGACCCATTAATGTAAATTAATATAAGTCACCTTTATTACAATATATATATATATATATATATATATATATATAATATTATAAGTCAAAATAAATCATTGTATTTATGTTACGTTGTAATACTAGTGGGTCCCCTCTAGAAATCTGGAACTCCGGGATTCCGAGTTATATGAGAATGAAGAATTGTGTGGAAGATCCAAAGGCATGGACTCAAATATCTTTTCCTTCATTATAATATTGAATATTAAATGTAATATTAGATATTGTTTAAACCTGGGTGAGAATTTCGAGAGGTATAATATAATATATTATATTATATTATATTAATATTTATTAAAATGGTTACACATGAGCAAAGCCAACCCTTATTAAATATTAAATAATGTGGAAACATGCATAAGTGGGGCCACTTCGGGGTTTTGGGACTTCGGGGCTCTGAGAGATTTCAATATAGAGGAGGTGATGGAGAGCTGAAGGAGAATGACCTAGAGAACTCTCTCTCTCTCTCTCTCTCTCTCAAATATTAAATAGAATATTTGAATTTTTTTATAAACCTGAGCATAATTTTCCAAAGAGGTGAAATATTATATATATATTAAACGATTTTATTGTGATATTGGTACGTGATAAATTACCAACCCTATTTCCCTTTTTAATTTATTATTTAATGTGAAGTCACGTGTAAATGTGGACCCTTCGAGAGTTCAGGACTATGGGATTTTTGGGGTAATGGAAGGAACAAGCAACGAAGGGCCGAAGGCCCAAACCTACCGTTTTCCATTCCAATGGTTTCATAAATATCGATGTAAATGTTTAAAGTGATTAATTATATTATAAATTCATATAAATAATTATATTTTCAACACTCTACGACATGAGTGAGACCCTCTCCGGAACTCAGACATTCGGTAGATTTGGGTTCATAAAAGCATGATGAGGAATATCACCAAAGTCTAGAGGCTTGGGTATTAATAGGTATTAATAATCCTAAGTGCTCCTTTGATGATGTTTAATCATATTATAATATAATTAATAAAAGAAAAAGTTGGTAATAATAAATATTAAATTGAATATGGTTAATCCTTTCCCCATTAAATAAATAAATCTACACACACACACACACACACACACACACACACATATATGTTAAATTACGAGAAAATTCGGCATGGAGTTGCATGCCGGGGAGAGATTGAATTATATACCTTAATTAAGGTTAATCAAATTAAGTATGTTATGGAGAAATTAGCTTCAATGTGTTATGATATAATTACTCATAATTATCATATGAGTAATTAATTGAATTAGTGCTAAACTACTTCTAAGGGGGAGACAGAGAAAGTAAAACCTCAGTAATTACTGGGCCAGGAGTATGAGACTAAGAAAAAATTAATTACCAGATAATTATTTTGTGGAGAATAATTATCCTTAATGAGTTTTAAGTAATTAGTTACCAAAGAATGGTATTCTACTAAAAATTAATTAAGTATTTTAATTGGACTATAGGAGAGGGACAAATGTCATTCTCTAGTCAATCAATCCTAAGCACCTTATGGTGACATGGAAAGTTGATGTCGAATAAGAACATCAATGTGATGACACATGTTAATATTCAATGAGTTGACGAGTTGAGTGGGGTCCAGTAGGATTGGTAAACCTTAGGTGTCGAATAGATCCTACTCATAGGTTGAGAGATCTGACATGCATCAATACTACGCGAATTGCTCAAACTTTGAATGGATGGTATTGAGGGGGGATATTCCTTGATACCATATTCGTCAGAGGTAAGCGAAGAGTGTGTTGGGAGAAGGCCCGAGTTATGATGGATGCAAGCCTGCGTGGATCAAAGTTCCATTATGGCAGGCTAGGCTAGTGCCACATCTAGACTAGGGTGTCGCCACATTAGTTGGCATGGACAATGTGAGGTCATGAGAAGGCCATGTGGAAGTAAGAAATATGTGGCCTATGTAAACCAGAGAAATTCAGAAGGTCATAACCCCATTCCAAAGATTATTCTGAGTGAACTTATCATTTTTGGAAATCTCTTGATGAGTCAAAGACGATGGAGCAATGATAAGGAATATTTGAGATGATTGAGAAAAGTGAAAAATTTATATCCCATCCCTTAAAAAGGTACTTAGGGGACGGGTGTGTTATATGTAGGAAGTCACTCTACAACAAGGCCTAAGGTTGCGAGGAAAGGCGTCCTATAACATTCAGCTGGATTGGAATATTTCTTATCAGATAAGTGTTTCCTATACTAAACTAACTGTGAATGATATATTTGAATGCTTATGAATCGAACATTTGTATCATAGCATATACGAATGTTTGAATCTAAGAGAAAGTCTGTGTATTTAAATCATGAATTTGAATGTTATAACGTGAGATATGTTATAATTTTTTATTATTTCCTTGTTAAATCGTAGGTGAACATAGAGCGTGCCAGGAGAAAGTCTCATCATTGAAGACTTTAAGCGAATGTGGATAAATATTCCACAGTCGAAAGTTGGGCTGATGCCATATCGGCACCATGTTGTCACCACATCATATGGCAAGAGTTGGAGGATACCACATGGTAGTGAGTCAATTTTTGAACTTGAGAGTCCGGGAAAACTTTAGGAGGGAATAAATTCTAATATGGAGCTCAAAATTGAGCATGAATATAGTCGTTGGAAAGCTATTGATGAGTGGATTATGATGAAATTATTAGGAAGATATTTTGAGATATTTTAGCAGAAGAAAAATTCTAATGCCCCATCTCTAAAAGGGATACTTAGAGGCTGGGTGTGTTACAGATTCATATTAGAGCAGAGTTCAAACTCTAGGGTTGAATGGGTCACCAAGACCACTTAAGACTATTTAAAAAAAAAGATTTTATGTTGTCTAGAATGTATGACTCAAAATACTGACATGAAATTCGAATGGTGATTATTGTTTCAACACCTAGGATAAATTGAAAAGTTCACAAAAGTGAATGGTGGAGCATAGTATGGATGACCTCTCACACCTTAGAGATGAATATTCTGGTGGCTAGAGGGATAAGGAAACCCCTCCATATTTGATTGCCACTGTGAGAATTTTGAAGGAAGATAATGAGAGGCTTATGAGATCCCACACCGAACATGCAAAGCTAAATGAAGTGCTACTGCAAAGTCTATACAAAATTCAAAAAAATATGCAACAAGGTCCTATAAATGCATAATTAAATCAGTCAGAGAGGTTAAAAAACCCTTCGGATGCTAAAAAACATGGATTGGTTCACAACGATGTGGGAAGGAGTTATTCCAAAAGGAAGCATCAGGGTACCAAGAAATTTGAATCAAGTGGAGGCATTCCCACAGATTCCTCTAGCCGAAAGACTCTTTCAGTAGAACAATCCAGTAGTGGCATGAAATCCAACATTTCTGAGAAGAGAAGGAGGAAGAATTCTAAGAGTTTTATGACTGAATAATTCAAGAAGGCTAAGCCACCTACCTTTGATGGTGAGATAAATAAAGGAGAGGAAGTCGAATCATGGCTATTTATCTTGAAAAAGTACTTTCAAGTACATAATTATTCAAACAATACCAAGGAAAGAATTGCAATGTTTAACTTGAATGATGGGGCTTCCATTTGGTGGGAATACCTCAAGGAAATCAAAAGGATAAAGGAAAGAAAATTAACCTGGAAGTAGTTTGAGATATACTTTTGCAAATATTACCTATTTGAAAAATATTATGATGAAAAAATAAAGGAATTCTACAAGCTTAATATGGGGCAACTTACCTTGGATGGGTATGGAAAACTCTTTATGGAGTTGTTGAGGTATGTTCCCTACTTTAAGGATGTGAATGAGAGAATCCAACATTTTCTTAGTGGGTTACCACATTCCTACCAGGATCAAATTGAGTTTGACAAACCCAAGATGTTGCAAGACACCATTCAGAAGGACAAATGTTGTTATGATGAGACTATGCACAAACATGAGTCTTCCAAAGATTGGAAAAGAAAGGACAAGAGTGGATTCTAGAAGAAGGGATTCAAGTATTTTCCTCACAATAATTTTGGGAAAGATGTGTAGAAGGGTCAACCAAGAAGAAGTGTGCATCAACAAATTTTCCATCTCAAAGAATGAATAAACCAACAGAGAAAGCAAGGTAAAGAGAAGAGGAGCCCAAGAAAGGACCTTTGCAATGTTGGGGATGTAGAGAGACACACCTATTGAATGTTTTTCCCCACAGGAAACATGACAAAAGTAGAGTGTATAATGTGTAGAGGAAGGTACAATCAATGATGTAGCCATGATTGTATCGAGAATCTATGCAGTGGTAGAAAAATGACAAGCATACCACCAAGCCTCTGTGGTGGAATTGGAAGGTATTATTACTGAATGACCAATTTCTTTTTTATTTTACCCAAGATATAATCTTATTTATGTTTCACCTTGAGTGGTTGAGGCATATTCATTAAATATAAATAAGCACGGCAAAGTGTGGTTAGTTCAATTAGCCATTGGAACAAATAGGAAAGCGAGAGAAGTAGTTGAAGCCTTCCAAATTAGGATGGAGGGATTTCAAACCCAAGTGGTTATGAATGTTTTTCCCCTTGGTTCTTATGATGTGTTGTTGGGAATGGATTGGTTAGATTCCCATAAGACAAAATAAAACTATTATGAGAAAATTATAGAATGTGAAGATGAAAAAGGCAATACCATAATTTTGTAAGGCATTCAAAATATAGTCTCTGTGAGACAAATATCACCGTTGCAACTCAAGAAGTTTAGCAGAAAAGGGTGTCCCATGTATGATATACAAGTACTAAACTTGGCATAAGGTAGGGAGATGAAGGATGAATATCACCCAATGCTATGAGAATTTAGAGATGTATTTCTTGAGGAGGTTCCTGGATCACCTCCGAAAAGATACCTTAACTTTTCAATCAATATCATTCCTGGAGCAGTGCCAACATCGAGAGTGCCTTATAAGATGAGTATGCTTGATTTGGTGGAACTAAATATGCAGTTGAAAGAGATGATGGGCAGGGGTTACATTAGGCCGAGTGTTTCCCCATGGGTTGCACCCTCCTTATTTGTAAATAAGAAAGATCGTGCCTTAAGACTATGCATAGATTATAGGAAATTGAACAACATGACCATTAATAACAAATACCCTTTTCCTAGAATAGACAATCCCTTTGATCATCTCAAAGGGGCTACAATTTTCTCAAAAATAGATTTGAGATCGAGATATCATCAATTCAGGATTAAAGACAAGGACATCCACAAGACAACCTTTAGGACAAGGTATGGGCACTATGAGTTTATTGTGGTTCCATTTGGAACTACAAATACACCGGCTAAATTCATGTTCTTGATGAATATTGTGCTCAACTAGTATTCAGAAATTTTTTTCTCAGTATTGTGGATGAAATATTGGTGTATTCCAAGAATCGAGAGGAGCATGAAGAACACCTTAGAATGGTGTTACAGGTGTTACGATAAAATCAATTGTATGCAAAATTTAGCAAGTGTGATTTCATTAAAAATGAAATCTAGTATCTAGGCCATGTAATATCAACTGAAGGAGTCACAGTAGACCCTACAAAGATCAAGGAAATCATGGATTTCCTTGCCCCTAGAAACATGACACAAGTGAGATCTTTCATGGGATTGGTTGGATATTATAGGAGGTTTATCAAGGGATTATTCAAGATTGAAAATCTTATAACCTCATTAAAAAGGAGGGGAAAGAGGTTCATGTGGTCACCAGAGTGCGAAGATAGTTTCCAATGACTGAAGCAGTTGTTGACCAACGCACATGTTTTAAGGATTGTGGAACTAGAAATAGACTTCTTGGTTTGCACAGATGATTGCAAATAGGGACTCAATGGGGTTCTCATGAAATAAGGACAAGTGGTTTTTTATGAATAATGGAAGTTGAATGAACATGAGAATACGTATGCTACCCATGACCTAGAACTTGCAACAATTGTACATGCTTTGAAGATGTGGAGATGTTACCTAATCGAGAGGAGATTTATCCTCATGACTGATCATTATGGTTTGAGGTATTTATTCAACCAACCAAGGTTGAATGCTATACAAGTGAGGTGTATAGCAATGATTAGTGAGTTTGACTTTGAAATCAAACATATAAAGGAAAAGAGAACAAAGTAGTCAGCGTGCTCATCCAAAATGTTTAGAGAGTAAACTTAGTAGTAGAAAGTGTAGGAGAGTCTAACATTCAACAGAGGATTAAGGCCCTCTTTCCAGAAGACAAGTTCTTCAAACAAGTGAAGGAAAAATGGTATTAAAAACCTAAGGAAAAGAGGTACAAAGGATATCATCTAAGGACTGATAATCTATTGTTGTACAATAACAAGATGTACGTGCCTGATTTAGTAGATTTGAGGTGCTTGATTATGGATGAGTTCCACAGGAGGACATATGTAGGTCACCTTGGTTACTATAAAATGGTGAAAACACTTAGATATCTGTATTATTTTCTTAAGATGAAGAAATACATTTCTCATCATATTGCGAAATGTTTGGAGTGCCAACAGGTGAAAGTTGAGCATCGACACCCTGCTGGACTATTGCAACCCATACAAATACCAGAATGGAAATTGGAAGTGATTTCCATGGATTTTATTACGGGGTTACCAAAGAGTGTCAAACAACATGATGAAATCATGAGTGTATTTGATATGTTGAGCAAGGCAACTCATTTTATTCCCATAAAGTCTACTTTTAAATCCATAGATGTTTCCAATGTTTTCATGAAAGAGATATTCAAGTTGTATGCTTTTCCCAAAACCATAATCTTAGACATAGATGCTAAGTTCACCTCAAATTTTTGGTGAAGCCTATTTGTAGGTCTAGAAACACATTTGGCATTTAGCATAGCCTACCATACTCAAACAAATGGTCATATCGAAAGAGTGAATATAGTGTTAGAATATATGCTACAAATACATGTTATTCATTGACCCAAGCAGTGGGAAGAATATATACCTTTGGTAGAATTCACATAAAATAATGGTTATCAAGAATCATTGAATATGATCCCGTTCGAGGCTTTGTATGGAAGGAAATGAAGAGTTCTGATTAATTGGTACATTCCAGTGGAAAAAATCACACTTGGACCTGAATTATTGAAAGAAATGAAACAAGCCATAGCTAATATAAGGCATAAACTAAAAAATTCCCAGGATAGAAAGAAGAGCTATAATGATAGCAAGAGAACCCAAAAAGATTTTAAAGTAGGAGACCATGTGTATCTCTAGGTGAAACTCAAGAGGAGTTCCCTGAAAATGGGGATGTGTGAAAATTTGGATCCTTGATATTGTGGACCATTTGAAATCCTAGATAAAATAGGAACAATAGCATACAAACTTGCTTTACCACCTACTATTAGAGAACATAATATATTCCATGTGTCTTTGTTAAAGAAATATTTCCATGATTCTAATCATGTTATTAATTGAACTATAATATAGGTGGAACTAGAGGGATATTCCATCCATAATGTCACTGCATACTAGACAAGAAAGAAACAATGCTCTAGAACTGAGTCATCACGCAGGTCAAGCCGCAATGGAAGCAATTTGGAGTAGATGAAGCTACATGGGAGATGGAAGATTCTATGAAAATGATATACCCATTTTTTTTATTGTATAACTATAAATACATGGTGTTTTAAACACCAAGGATGATGTTTCTTTAAGGAGGAGGGGAATGTAACACCATGTTTTCTCCCAATATTGTAACTATGAAAAAACTTCATATGTTAACATTATGAGGCATGTAATTGTGTTTTTATTTAATATAAACACCAAATTGTTGATTGAGAGGGAATAGACTTGACAAGTATTGGACATGATACACCAAAGGAAAATGATGAGGCAGAGGGATTGATGGAATGGTTGAGTCAAATGGAGCTGAGATGCATCAATGAAGAAAATAGGAAGCTTGCACAACAAGCTAATATATGCTTGGAAACATAATAACTTCACCTACCATCACATCATACTGATGACAATACCATCTGACCATTACTAGAAGGTCATAGAGGTGGTTGAGTAGTAATGAATATGGCATTCGACCCATATAGAGAGATAAGGGACAACTAAATAAATGACGAGGGAATGTACCATGGAACCACCCCTTCATATTATGAAGGGAAGACTGTAGGTTACATATGTAGAACACTACAGAGATCCCAAGGAGATGAATAAGAAGGATGGAGGAGGAGTACATAGAGGGGATAATTGGATAGGAGAAGAGTCCCCACAATAGAGATTGCACCCAGATACAAAAGAATAAAATGAAAGAAATAGAAGGAAAAAGGATTATAGACAAGCATCAGAGTGCAAAAGAATAGAAGTTTTTACTAAGAAAGAAAATAATATCTTTCTAGAAACAAATAGGAAGCTTTTATTATTTGTTGATGATCACCCTGAGCAGAGAATACTTGGATTCTCAGACTGAAGCAATAGTGGGTTGCAGCTTGGTGTTTACTGAACATAAACCAGAACTGGTAAGGAGAGGTTGTCGAGGGATTGTTGAGCTGGAAAGGGACTTTCTTGTGAAGAGAAAATCTAGTTGAGAAAAAACCAGATAAACCTATAAAGACCCTAAGCTTAGTGGGAGGTGGAAAATTCTGCCATGTCAGAGGAGGAAAGAGAGTAACCTTCTTGAATAATTGTAGACTTAGAACCCTACTAAGTCAGTTTCCTTGGTGGTAGCATGGCTTGGAACATGGGTGGAGTGTTGTAGGAAGTGACTCTACAATAAAGCCTAAGGTTGAGAGGAAATGAGTCCTCTCACGGTCAGTTGGATTGGAATATTTATTATTAGATAAGTGTTTCCTATACTGAACTAATCATCAATGATATATCTGAATGCTTATGAATCAAACATTTATATGATATCATATATGAATGTATGAATCTAAGACAAATTCTATGTATTTAATTCATGACTTTGAATGTTGTAAGATTATCTATGTTATGATTATTATTTCCTTGTTAAATTGAAAAATGACTAAATGTTAATTGTGACCTAATCAAATACTCTATATTTTCCTTGTGAGGAGAGCCTGCAAATCATGTGAGGTTTTAACAATAAGTTTGATAGTTTGTAATGGTCATAAAGTTTGTTTCGAGTTTTCAAAATTCAGAATCAAAGTCTTGCAAAAATTGAAAAATGGCTAAGTCCTTAGAGAGGATAGTTATGGCTTCTTCAAACCTTGTGTTAGTTAGCATAGAACAACATTCGTTGATATGAAAATATCGCAATCATTGATTGGTAGGATTTTTGGAGTTAAAGCATCAGAGATATCCCTCGAGTGAGGTGGGAAAGACTTTAAATGAGATACTCCAAAACAAACCATTCAAAGTGGGGTTTTTGGAAGGAAATCTCATGTGCCGTGAGAATAACTCTGAAGGAGAGACCCTGAAGTTGAGCCAATGTGGGTCATAGATATGGAAGGGAGAGGGATGAATCCTAGGTTATTGATCATTATGGGTCCCACTTAGTAGATCAGGAGGGAAAATATAACCTAGTGTTGACTAGGAGCGTCAATGTGAAGATGTGTGTCAGTAGTCAATTAGACGATTGGATCGAGTGTGAGCCTAGTCAACTCAAAGTTGACTATTTTTCGGAGTATGACTTTGACGGATTCAAAGTACTCTTCTGAAGCATTAAAGTGTGACTCTAATGGAGAGAATATGTCGACCATAGAGCTTTGAATGGATATATGGCACGGTAGTCGTCGATCTACCATGAGTACCTCCTAATTTAAGGAGTGAAGTGTTAACATTGCGGATGATGCAGATTACCAGCACGACAGTCAAGATGTTCCTAGAATGACATATATCAATCAATAATTGGTTGATGAGTTGAGTGGGGACTAGTGGGATAGGAGAACCTTGGGAATCGAATGGATCTCAACCTTTTGTTGGGAGAACGTGACGTGCTTCTATTTTGTCCTTCGAGGAGAAGAGGATATTCCTCGATACCTTGAGTTTGGAGCATTGAACCTGCTCAAAATATTTTAATTCCAAATGGATGGTATCGTGAGGGAATATTCCTCGATACTATATCCGTCAAAGGTGAACGTAGAGTGCGCTAGGATAAATTTTGAGTGCTAATGAATATAAGTGGATGTGGATATAGATTCCATAATGGCAAGCTAGGATGATGCCACATCATTGCCATGATGTCTCCATGTCAGATGGCACGAATTGTAGGATACCATGTGGCAGTGAGTCAGTTGTCAACCTTGGGAGTGAGGGGAAACTTTAGGAGGGCATAACGTATGATCTAGAGCTCAGATTTGAGCATGAGTACAATCGTTGGAAATATATTGATGATTGGATTATGATGAAATGATTGGGAAGAGATTTTGAGATATTTTAGAAAAAAAAAAAGTATAATGCCCCATATCTAAAAGGGATACTTAGGATTTGGGTGTGTTACACCTTAGGAAGTGAAACTACCTTGAATTTAGAAGTGCTAATATAGTTCCTCTACTATTGAAATTCCTGTGACACAGTCTACTACTAGATTTCCTATAGGTGTCAGTCTGCTACCATATTTCCTACAAAACATTAGGAGCATAGCTAGACCACCAAAATAAATTGGGAAAATGAAAAATATATCCTAAGTAATCATTGTAACAAGGAAAATCATTGATTTCATCAATCACATGCCTATCAAATCTCTTATAATGAAAAATGAACAATATGTGGTAGTGTAAACAATAAACAAATGAAATGAAAGGTAAATGGGGGTTATAGCAAGATCAAATGATCATTGTAAATATGGTGAAACTGAGGTTCAACATCTCCCCTGCACTTAAGTATTTCCATGTACTCGTGCAACAAGAGATAGGAGTGAATGTTATCCAGATCATATTGTGCATGATATAATTGTTTCTTACCTTCCTTTTTCAGAAATATGTATCTTTTAATATTTATCTTTATTTTTCTTCTATTTTTTTACTGTGTTAAGGAAAGGAGGAGAAGAACTAGATTTTTTTTCTTTGTGTTCCTCATGATGCATATAAGACAAGGAAACTTATTTTTCTCTAGAGTCCGACCTACAACATAAGAATTGAGTGGGAAAGGTCTATCTCACCCTCATGGTATCAAAATTTTAATGATGCTAAAAGGTGGATGGAAAAATTATTCAAGGGAATTTAAAAGGAGTGTGAAAGGGATAAGGAAGTGGACTGTGAAGGGAAATATATTTTGAGAGTTCAATTGTGCATGAATTCCAAGTTAGATGACTGCATAGGAACATAAATTTTTTATCCAACTACCTCTGTGGATTCTTGATGGTCTGAGAGCAATATACTGAATTTTTGACTGCACACAAATAAATATGAATATGTTAAAGGAACTTGGTCTACAAAACAAAAAATTTTAGTAGAAAAAAGCGGATGTGCTACTAGAAATATGAAAAATGATGATCTATTGTAGAAAATACTGCATACCCTTTGTGGATGTCTAAGATAATACTGTTGATACCAAGATATGAATTATGAAGAGGAGGGGTTGATCCCTTGAATAATGTAAATGCAATGTGAAAACATGGAATATTGTATGAATGAATAAACAAGGGGTAGTTGTCTCAAGATCTGTAACGAGATAGGATACTCCAAGGATGAAATAATATCATGTGGAATTTCTCTTTTTGAAACAATCTACCCTTCCTACTCCAACAATCGAAATTTCACTTTAATTTGGAAAGGAAATCAAAATGTTGCAATAGTTTTTCATTGGATTAAACCATGGAGTCTTCGAGTGTTCCAAATCGGTGGTACAAATTTTTTCATGTGAATGAATGTGTCGAATTTGAACATGAGAAAAAATTATTGGATTACTATACATTAATGTATGTCATTAACCAATGCTAGACAACTCACCATTAATGTCACTAATTGTCAAGGTACCATAGTACACTTTGATAGGTATGAATGGATGAGATGAAGTTGAGTCACCTACAAAGTCTCACAATCAGGACACATTGGTGTATTTTTTCTATTTTCAATGAGGAAACCTACCATTAATGAATGCACGTTCCAAGGTACTATAATAATATCTAGCCTCGAACCTAGATAATGTGTTGAAGTCAATGGGACAAGAATTATCATAAGGAGGGCCTTAATGAATCACACATCATATGAAGTGAGCATAAAAAAATTGATTTTGAATAACCATAATTTGAAATATTGAATTGACAACATGATGCATAAATGTGAACTTCATTTGCCAAAAATACAATTTTCAAACGAAATTCATGTCTGGATGCACCATAGAATTGGTTTTCACAACTAGGCTTATTTTTATCTTTACTTTTTTTTTTATGTGTTTTATTATATTTTTATTTTTATTATTTTGGTATATTAAGGAAAATGAAAGAAATTAGGAAGAAGGAGTAGAAGTGGGAAGTTTTCCCTCCTCACTTACCATTTCCATCTAATTTTTTTGAAGTGCATCTGCTATAAATTCATCTTTGGATATTGGTTTGTGATACAACCTCAATTTGAGACCATTTACTAAAAAGGAGACTCGATCTTCATCAATTTTCTTAATCCAGACTAATATATTCTCAAAAACCATTTCTACTTCGCATGATATCAACCAATGGGTGGAAAGCTTCCCTTTGAAATTTTTAAACTTGGAATTGAAAAGGAGATCTCGGTCACCTAATTTGAATTACTTCTTTTTGATGAATTTATCGTGCCATTTCTTTATTTGTTGTTGAACAAGGGAGGTTTGTCAAACAGAATATTTTCTGATCTCATCTAATTCATTGAGTTGTACTATACTTTGTTGTTTTTCATATGAGAGGTTCATTCCCACTTGAGTTGTTTTCCTAAAAGTTTTGACTTGAAACACTATGGGGAGAAGGATTTCTTCATCGTAAAGCAATTTGTAGGGTGTGAATCTAGTAGTGTTCCTACAAGTAGTTATATAGGCCCACAATGCTTTAGGCAGTCGATATACTCAGTCTCTATGATGAATCTGAATAGTCTTTGTCAAAATAGACTCTGGTACTTTGTTGGTGGATTCTACCTGTCCATTAGCTTGTGGATGGTACATGGAAGAGGTCATGTGCTTGATTTGGTACTATTATGTGATATATTGGATGAGATTAGATGTAAACTACATCCCTTGATCTGTGACAATTTCTCTAGGAACACCAAATCGAGTGAAAATATCCTCATAAAGAAAATTTGCAACTGATTGTTCATTAAATTTAAGTTAAGTTTTGTCTTCTACCCATTTAGTGGCATAATCAGTGCATACAAGAATGTAAATTTTGTTTCTCGACATGGGAGTAATAGGACCAATTAAGTCCATATCTTTATTTTCAAATGGTTTGATAAGTACCTGAGGGTGCAAGGGAATCTCATTGGCATGAAACGGTCATCCCATCCTATGATAGTTGTCACAACTCTTTACATACTTCTTGGAATCATTGAAAAGGGTGGGCCAATAGTACACTAAATGCAATACCTTATAAGCTTTCCTTTTTTCAACAAATTTCCCTCCACATGGCTCATCATGGCATGCCTTGGACACACCTTCATATGATGTGATCTGGCACGATACAAAAATATCACCACCATCCCATCATTAGGTAGCACTTAACTTGACAATATTTTGTTTCTCCCTAGATGATAAGTGTTGAGGTAAACTTCTAGTAGCCAAATAGTTGGATATGTATGTAAACCACAGAGAGTGAATGAAAACAAAAAATAAATGTTCTTTCGAAAATCTATCATCTACAAGAGTAATTTCGCCTTCATTATATATTCTATAAAATAAATCTACGGCTAGGTTTTCCTTACCAGGTTGATTCACAATAGTGATATTGAATTCCTATAGCAACATAAGCCATGTGGTAACCCTACCATTAGTAATTGTTTTGTTCATTACGTGAAAAATGGAAGAGTGATAAGTGCGAACGAATACTTCATAACCACTGATATAATGCCTAAACTTGTTTATCACATGAAAAATTGCTAAAAAAGATTTTTTTGTGACAATGTAATTAAGTTCGGCAAGTGGTATAGCCTTAATTCCCACCCTTTAGGCCAAAGAGGAAGCCATCAGATGATAGAATCTAAAATACACCTTTCGCCTAAAGTTTGACCCCTTTTTCCTAATAGACAAGAAGCAAGGCCCTCCCTGGACACTAGTGGCTCAACAAGTGAGGCACTATCAAACTTATAGAATCGAGGATTTACGAGGTGAGAGGCGAGGGATGATTTAGATATTCTTGTCAAAGGCCTAGGAAATAAAATCGTTCAAGTCTCTAGTGTCCTCTATGAGATATAGAATCCTCTCCCAAGCCTCCTCTAAGAGTTATATAACAAAGACAAGCCTTGGGAAAGAGGGGAAGACAAATTGAATAGGATTGTTATGTTGTCCAACTGCAAAGGTATCCATCCACTACAACCAGAAGTTAGTTAGCCTAGCATGACCAAGAATATGTAAGGAGAGGCAAGGAGCAAGGAATCAGAGGAGGATGCATCTTTGTCAAGTTGAGGTATTATTTGGTATGTATCCTCCATGTTTTATTAATAGATCATTTGGTTTCCCCCTCATATCATTTGTGTTCATTGAATGAATGCTAGATATGATTTATTCCTTTATAGATATGATCAGAATTAGATTGTATCTGGGATTCTAATCCTTAGTAGAGAAGAAGAGAAGGCTTTTATTGTCTTTTGTATACATGAAGTAGGTTGTGTAGCTTGGAACTAGATTTTCATGACTACAACAACCAGGAAATACAAAGGACCACCTGAATAAAGGTATGAAAATCCTCCCTACTCTTTAGGATAATTTTGAATCCATGTGTTTGTATCTATATCTAGGAATATCATAAGGAATCTAACCCCTTTCTATATATGATTACTAGTCTAATCCTAGGGATATTTTGATGTGTATTCAACAAGATCCATGTGAGAAAAAATCCTATAACAGCAGGGGTAAGGTTCTTAGTAACAAATTAGATGTCATAATGGGATTGGTTTTCTTTCTTCCCTAAGAAAACTCCAAGAGTATTGTCAAAGGCATCCATGGAGATGTGAAATTTTTTGGTAGCATGGATGAACAAGGGTGTTTGGGATGATACAATAAAATAAGGGAGAGGGTAGCCATGAAAAGAACCTAATGTTTGGATGGTTGAGATGTTACTTAAATTCCTTGGAGTGTTGGTGGAGAGAGTTCTAGATTATGCCAAGTTGTGATCATGAAATTGTATTACTTGTGGTAGGGATCTAAATTGGTTATCATAGGTAAAAACAATTAACTCTTGGTGATGGAGGTCTTATTTCCCTTCATACTCTCTCTATTTGTTACTCCTTCATAGTAGTCTCTACAACTTGAGGGTTCTATGGAAAGAAGACTACCCTTTGTGTAATACCTCATTTTTACCCCAAAATATGAATGTAATTTTAATGAATACATGGATATAAATCAATATCATATGTGAACTATCATTGTACATTGGATTATAATATGAAATCCCTAACTATTGCAAATGTAGGGCTAAAAATATATTGGGGCATATGTTTCCACAAATGGCGTAAGTGAAATGACACTAAGGGGAGAGGACCTTAGTAAATAAACACATTAGCTAGCGTTATATCCTAAATTATTCAACCTTTGATTATGTATCCTTGATTTTTAACCTTGATGTAATTTATCCTAAGCTTGGGATTAGAGGATATATCTGGGATCCTCATGAAGACCACATGGTGAGTGATTGAAATGAAAATACAAAGTTGGGGATTATGATGGTATGAATTATGGTATGGGTGTGATTGTACTATAATAATTGTAGTGTGTCTTCATCTAATCTTATTATGCTACCAATTGTACTTATTATAATTGTTAGTATGTTGATGTGAGAGGAAATTTTGTCCTACAATTGAGAACCCCTAGACTCCTAATAGAGATATTCCCTAACTAGCATGTGTTGGAGAAGTGGAAGTGTTATGGAATGTTTCTCCTGCAAACAGGTGAAACTTCCCTTGGACTACTAGACCCCCTATACCAAGATAGAAAAACTACAAATGGACACTAACATCCTTTTAAACTCATTTTAACCAATCAGAAAGAGAGAGGGAGAAAGGGTGTGATGTACCTTGTTTCGAAGTTTGTCCTTTTTGCTTCCAATCCGTGAGATTGATATTAAAACCCCGTAGCGCAACTTGATACTTTCAATAGGAAGAAAAGAGAAGCAAATATATCCTACTCTAATTGATTAGGAAAAACAAATTCATCTATGAAGATCAAAGTAAGAATAGACAAGCATATGCAAGAATAGACAAGCTTGAAGGAAATAGGCCAAGTATATTCAAATGAGAACCCAAAGAGAATAATTACATACCATGATTGATGTTGTAAAATCCTATCCAATATCTCCTCGTCTAACCCCTTTCACGAATATACCAATATCAAAATGATGATACTCTGATTGATTACCTCCTACTAGACCAGAGGTTTGATATGCTTAGATCTATATTCCTTCTCCTTGGAAAAACCTTCAATATATAGGCTTGAGAGGCACAACCACCGTGAGAAAATGAAGGATATGGTTGAGTATGTGGATCCTTGAGGTTTGTATTAGATCCTAAGGTGAAGCCATAGCATGGGGGTCGAACATAACCAACCCCATCTTGAGAGAGTTGGCCCATAGAATAAGGCGGAGGATCCCCCTTTTCCCTCAACAAGAATGGAACTCCTCCAGAGTGAGAATAAGAGCACCATGGTGCTCCCTTAATAAGGAAGGGGGAGCACCGATGCTCCCTAAACATGGATAGGGGGGTGCCACCCTTCTAAATTTCTCAAACAAAGGTCGATTTTTCCAAGAAAAACATGTGTTTTGACCTTGAAATGATGGGTTTATTCCTCCAATATGACTTAGGGGTCATGGACCACTGTTTTCATGGTTTTAAGGGGTGGTGACACCTAACAAAGTGAATGTGAAACTTGGGAATTTTCATGCATCACTTGTGACAGTGCATGTGAAACTTACCGAGGTGCATACACCACTTTGTGACACTTGCGACACTTAGGGTGAGATACCTTGGTGTGCAACAACTCATCCAACCAATCCATACCAATGAGGAAATCATATGAGCCCAAAGGTATAATGTTCAAGTCATCCTTTGTGCGTAGTCCATTCATCTCCATTGGACATGCCTTAACCACCTTATTAATATTTCTTTTTGCTCATGTAGCTAACTGCACCAACCACGGTTTTCCAAGCTTGCTTCTTGGAAAATGTAATATTTCCACCATCTCAGGATCTAGATAACTATGAATAGCTCCTGATATTATTAAAATAACAATGGGTTGGTCATTAATGTTACCTTCCACCTTGATCATGTGTGACTGAAAATCAACCTTCTTGTTATCTAGTGCGACGTAAATCCTTGGCACGTTTCTTTTTGTATCCTCAACTCTTGCAACTTGTTGTACACTGTGTGCATTCCTAGCCTTATCACTTCTTTGAGGGAAATATTTTCACATGTGATTTTCGCCACAACCCCAACATTGCATAGGTTTTTTCCATGACTTTTATTCCACTGTCTCCAACATTCCAGGATCCTGAATAGTCATTTATCCTTGTGTAACATTTTTGAAAAATGGTCATTTAACTCCCTTCGTCCTCTGTTCCACCTTAATTTTCATCTTGTCTTCCCAAGCCTTTTGGAAATTCATTCTTTCCCTTTTCTAGTCATAAAGACACTTAGCGTTCCTTATGGTCTCTTCCTATGTTTTAGGATCAACATACTATATCTTGTCACTGATAAATGATGGAAACCCACTCAAATGTATTTGAATCTTCACATGTTCATCCTTGGTATAAGGCACATAGTTCAACAATTCCAAAAATATTCTTTAGTACTCATCAATTGTCATATTCCCAAGGTTGAGTTCGAAGAACTCCTTTATTTTCTTGTCATAGTAGCGCTTGGTTCAAATTTTATTCTCATCAATGTGCTACACTTGCACATACTAATCTCACCACATTGATGATTTTCCTTTTAACTGATAGATGGAAATTCTCCCTTCTTCTTGTGCAAAATAGTTATGCAACTGTAAGTACTTCCTCATACCCAACAACCATGTCTCTGCATCTTCGTCCTTCTTGTGCTCATCATCAAAGGTAGGAGGATTTATTTTATGCATTTCCCCTTGTAGCTTGTCCACCCCAATCCTTCTCTTATTATTTATGATGGGAGATGGAATTGAAACACTGCGCTCTTTCCTGAAAGAATGCTTACCAACACTTCTTTCTTCTCTCCTTTTATCATCATGAGACCTGATACTTATTGATATAATCATATCTATATCCTTATCTATATTATTTTATATTCTTTCCAGGCTTTGCGTCAATTTGACATTAAATTCATCTTACTTCACCTTGGCCCTCATAATCCTTTCATTATCAGCCTTATAACTCTGGACATATTTTTGCAATACTTTTACAGTTTCAATCAAGTTTATGCACTCCTCCTTGGATTTTGTACCATCGACACCCAAAATTATATACAGATCATGAATATAAGTCCTTTACGCATATTCAATGTTATTAACCTTCTGCACTGACTCTATCCTGCTCTATTCACTGAAAGATTCTGCAAAATGTGAAAGTAATTAAGATTTGTTAGATGGTTTCATGCAACAACTACATGAAAATTTTGCACCATTTTTTCAGAATCCTTTGACTTGGATTTCTTGGATGATTTCATCATTCCAAACTCTAATGTGAACACCCACTCATCAATGACTTTGTTTGCATCAAAACTCTATACCACGCACCAATGGTCTTCCGCGCAAACTAATATTTGTACCGTGTGATACCAATTCTTAGTGTACACATCTATTCACGATAACATATGGCCCATACAAGTCCAGTGTTGAACCAATGGGATCCGGCTATGGATTTCATAACTAAGATTCCTAGGATTGTTAAGCAACATGATTTTATTATGGCGGTGATGGACAAGCTTAGTACTTACTAAAGATGCCCATTTTATTCTAGTGAAGTCAATGCAAAAGGAAGTCAACATTGATGATATATACATGCACAAAGTCGATAAGATGCATGTTGTACCTGAGATGATTGTGTCTGACAGAGATTCCAATTTCACATCGAAATTTTTGAAAGGGGTATTCAAAGGATCTGGAACAAGTCTGAATTTCAGCACAACATATCACCCTGATATGGATGGTCATAATGAGAGGTTAAATTGAGTGATTGAAAACATGTTGAGGATGTATGTGATGGAAAATCCATCCAAGTGGGAAGACTACCCTCATTTGGTATATTTTGCTTACAACAATGGGTATCGGGCATTCTTAAATATGATCACATTTGAAGCACTTTATGGTAGAAAGTGAAACACGCCTGTAAGTTGGGATAAATGAGAAGACTGTGCAGTAGTTGGGCCAGATCTACTCCAGGAAATGGAGGAGCAGATGGTAAAGACAAGGAAACATTTAAAGGCTTCCCAAGATAGGAAGAAAAGTTATGTAGATAATGGTATAAACCACAAGGAATTTGGAGTGGGTGACCACGTGTTTTTGAAAGTGAAGGACAAGTGCAATTCCCTGAAATTGGGAAAGTGTTCTAAGTTAGAAACACGCTATTGTGGGCCATTTGAAATTATTGAAAGGATTGGTCATGTCGCTTATATTATTTAATTTACTGTGTCCTTATCTATTCATAATGTTTTCCATGTTGTTGGAAATGTTTAACAGGTAGCATATGCTTGTCATTGATGGCAAGTACATCAATGAAGATGGCATGAGTACATGAAGAATGTAATAGACGGACACCAGAAGTATTTTGGGAAGAAGCTGTAGAGCAACCTTGATAAGATCAGAAGAGATAGTGCAGAGGATGTTTGGTATGTTTTACAGGCAGCGTATGCTTGTCATTAACACATATTTCATTAAATTTGGAAATATTCAGTGGATCTAGAATTTTAGAACTTTATCTAGATTGAGTTTTTTCAAAAAAGGAATTAGAAAATCATTTAATCCATTACTTTGAATGTATATATTCACCATTTTTTTGTTATAAARGTATCATTATAAACTCTCATGYATCATTATAATGTATTCCCATTATTATTATTTATATTTTTCTATTGAAAGTTAAATGGATCTAGATCACAATAGTGGATCTTGATTTAGCTACATCTTAACTTGTGTGTTAAGTAAAAGAATGGATCTAAATAAAAAACAATAGATCTAAAATTTCGAACTAAATTAGCAAGATTGTTTTTTTTTCAAATTGTGGAATTAAAAAACTGCTTGGTTCACTACTTTTTGTATATATTCACCATTGTTTTGATAAATTTATCATGATAAACTATATAAAATCAAATTTACATAAAC
>ML777106.1:828558-841301 GCA_009831015.1 Picea engelmannii | reverse complement strand
GAGCACATCTTAAACATCATCCCATCGTGGGGGAAATCTAGTGCGTGCTAGCTTTCCCTCTTGCACAAGTAGGAGCACATTTCGAAAAACATCATCCCACCTTGGGGGAAAGCTAGTGCATGCTATCTTTCCCTCTTGCACAAACAGGGGCGCATATTGAACAACATCATCCTTCCCAGGGGGAAAGCTAGCACACCCTAGCTTTCCCTCTTGCACAAACAGGAGCGCATCACGAACAATATCATCCCACCATGGCGGAAAGTTAGTGCATTCTAGTTTTCCCTCTTGCGTAAGTAGGAGCGCATCTCGAACAACATCATCCCATCATTAGGCGTGTTAGATATCCCTCTTGCACAAGCAAGATTCCATCTCGAACAACATCATCCCACAAGTGGGGAAAGCTAGCTTGTGCTAGATTTATCTCTTGCACAAGCATGAGATCATCTTGGACAACATCATCCCACCCTGGGGGAAGCTAGTGCGTGCTAGCTTTCCCTCTTTCACAAGCACAAGCTCATATTGGACAACATCATCCCACTCTAGGGGAATTATAGCTTGTGCTAGCTTTCCCTAATGGGAAAACACGAGCTCATCTCAGACAACATCATCCCACTGTTGGGGAAAGCTAGCTCATGCTAGCTTTCCCTCTTGCACAAGCACAAGTACATCCTGAACAACATGATTCCACCGTAGGAAAAAGATAACGCAAGCTAGCTTTCCCTCTTTCATAAGCACAAGCGCAAACACATCTTGAACAACATCACTGCAACCTAGGGGAAAGCTAGCGTGTGCTAGTTTTCCCTCTTGCACAAGCACTAGCGCGTCTCAAAAATCATCTCACCATGTGGGTAAGCTAGCGTGTGCTAGCTTTCTCTCTTGCATAAACACAACTCAAACAACATCATTGCACCGTTAAGGAAAGCTAGCACGTGTTATCTTTCCCTCTTGCATCAACACAAGTGCATCTCGAACAACATCATTCCACCATGGTGGAAAGCTAGCGCATGCTAGCTTTCTCTCTTGCACAAGCACAAGACCATCTCGAGCAACATCATTCTAGTGTTGTGCATCTCTAACATCATCCTACCATGGGGGAAAGCTAGCACGTGTTAGCTTTCCCTCTTACACAAGCATATACACATCTCGAACAATATCATTCCACTGTGGGGGAAAGCTAGCATGTGCTAGCTTTCTCTCTTGCACAAGCACAAGCACATCTCGAACAAAATCATTCCTTTGTGGGATAAAACCAGTGCATTAAAACTTTCAGTCTTGCAAAAGCACAAGAACATCTTGAATAACATCATTCCATTGTGGGGAAAAGCTAGTGTGTGCTAGCTTTCCCTCTTTCACAAACACAAGCACATCTCGAACATCATCATTCCAGCATGGAGGAAAGCTTGAACATGCTAAACTTCCCTCTTGCACAAGCACAAGAACATCTCAAACAACATCATTCCACCGTTAAGGAAAGCTAGCGCTTGTTATCTTTCCCTCTTGCATAAGCACAAGTTCATCTCGAACAACATCATTCCACCATGGTGTAAAGCTAGCGCCTACTAGCTTTCTCTCTTGCACAAGCACAAGACCATCTCAAACAACATCATTCCAGTGTTGTGCATCTCTAACATCATCCTACCATGGGGAAAAGCTAGCATGTGCTAGCTTTCCCTCTTACATAAGCATATACACATCTCGAACAAGATCATTCCACTGCGGGGGAAGGCTAGCGTGTGCAATATTTCACTATTGGACAAGCACAAGCACATCTCAAGCAACATCATACCTCCGTGGGGTAAAACCAGCGCATGCTAACTTTTAGTCTTGCAGAAGCACAAGAACATCTTGAATAACATCATTCCATTGTGGGGAAAAGCTAGTGTGTGCTAGCTTTCCCTCTTTCACAAACACAAGCACATCTCGAACAACATCATTCCAGCATGGAGGAAATCTTGAACATGCTAAACTTCCCTCTTGCACAAGCACAAGCACATCTCAAACAACATCATTCCACCATTAAGGAAAGCTAGCGCGTGTTAGCTTTCCCTCTTGCATAAGCACAAGTTCATCTCGAACAACATCATTCCACCATGGTGTAAAGCTAGAGCCTACTATCTTTCTCTCTTACACAAGCACAAGAACATCTCAAACAACATCATTCCAGTGTTGTGCATCTCAAACATCATCCTACCATGGGGAAAAGCTAGCGCGTGCTATCTTTCCCTCTTACACAAGCATATACACATCTCGAACAAGATCATTCCACTGTGGGGGAAGGCTAGCATGTGCAATATTTCTCTCTTGCACAAGCACAAGCTCATCTCGAACAACATCATTCCTCTGTGGGGTAAAACTAGTGCATGCTAACTTTCAGTCTTGCAGAAGCACAAGCACATCTTGAATAATATCATTCCATTGTGGGGAAAAGCTAGCCTGTGCTAGCTTTCCCTCTTTCACAAACACAAGCACATCTCGAACAACATCATTCTAGCATGGAGGAAATCTTTCACATGCTAAACTTCCCTCTCGCACAAGCACAAGCACATCTCAAATAAAATCATTCCACCATTAAGGAAAGATAGAGCGTGTTAGCTTTCCCTATTACACAATCACAAGTGCATCTCGAACAACATCATTCCACCATGGGGTAAAGCTAGTGTGTTCTAGCCTTCCCTCTTACACAAGCACAAGGGCATCTCAAACAACATCATTCTAGTGTTGTGCATCTCGAACATAATCCTACCATTGGGAACAACTAGCACGTGCTAGCTTTCCCTCTTACACAAGCATATACACATCTCGAACAATATCATTCCACTATGGGGGAAAGCTAGTGTGTGCTAGCTTTCTCTCTTGTACAAGCACAAGCGCATCTCGAACAACATCATTCCTCCGTGGGTTAAAACTAGTGCATGCTAACTTTTAGTCTTGCAGAAGCACAAGCACATCTTGAATAACATCATTCCATTGTGGGGAAAATCTAGCGTGTGTTAGCTTCCTCTCTTTCACAAACATAAGCACATCTCGAACAACCTCATTCTAGCATGGAGGAAAGCTTGCAAATGCTAAAATCCCCTCTTGCACAAGCACAAGCACAAGCACATCTCAAACAACATCATTCCACCATTAAGGAAATCTAGCGCGTGTTAGCTTTCCCTCTTGCATAAGCACAAGTTCATCTCGAACAACATCATTCTACCATGGGGAAAATCTAGTGCATGCTATCTTTCCCTCTTACACAAGCACAAGCGCATGTCGAACAACATCATTCCAGTTTTGGGGAAAGCTAGCACATGCTAGCTTTCCCTCTTGCACAAGCACAAGCGCATCTCGAATATCATCCTACCATGAGGTAAAGCTAGCATGTCTCTTACACAAGAATATACACATCTCGAACAAGATCATTCCACTGTGGGGGAAAGCTAGCGTGTGCTATCTTTCTCTCTTGCAAAAGCACAAGCGCATCTTGAACAACATCATTCCTCTGTGGGGTAAAACTAGTGCATGCTAACTTTTAGTCTTGCAGAAGCACAAGCACATCTTGAATAACATCATTCCATTGTGGGGAAAAGCTACCTTGTGCTAGCTTTCCCTCTTTCACAACCACAAGCACATCTCCAACAACATCATTCTAGCCTGGAGGAATGCTTGCACATGTTAAACTTCCCTCTTTCACAAAAACAATCAAATCTCAAACAATTTCAGTCCACTGTTAAGGAAATCTAGCACGTGTTAGTTTTCCCTCTTGCATAAGCACAAGTGCATATCGGACAACATCATTCCACAATGGGGGAAAGCTAGCACATGCTATCTTTCCCTCTTACACAAGCACAAGCACATTTTGAACAACATCATTCCTGTGTTGGGGAAAGCTAGCGCATGCTAGCTTTCCCACTTGCACAAGCACAAGCGCATCTCGAACATCATCCTTCCATGGGGGAAATCTAGCACGTGCTAGATTTCCCTCTTACACAAGTATATACACATCTCGAACAAGATCATTCCAATGTGGGGGAAAGCTAGTGTGTCCTAGTTTTCTCTATTGCACAAAAACAAACACATCTCAAACAACATCATTCCTTCGTGGGGTAAAACTAGTGCATGATAACTTTCAGTCTTGCAGAGGCACAAGCACATATTGAATAACATCATTCCATTGTGGGGAAAATCTAGCATGTGTTAGCTTTCCCTCTTTCACAAACACAAGCACATCTCAAACAACATCATTCTATCATGGAGTAAATCTTGAACATGCGATACTTCCCTCTTGCACAAGCACAAACACATCCCAAACAACATCATTCCACCATTAAGGAAAGCTAGCGTGTGTTAGCTTTCCCTCTTGCATAAGCACAAGTGCATCTCGAATAACATCTTTCCATTGTGGGGAAAAGCTACCCTGTGCTAGCTTTCCCTTTTTCACAAACACAAGCACATCTCCAACAACATCATTCTAGCATGGAGGAATGCTTGCACATGCTAAACTTCCCTCTTGCACAAGCACAATCAAATCTCAAACAACATCAGTCCACCATTAAGGAAAGATAGCGCGTGTTAGTTTTCCCTCTTGCATAAGTACAAGTGCATATCGAACAACATCATTCCACAGTGGGGGAAAGTTAGCATATGCTATCTTTCCCTCTTACACAAGCCCAAGCACATCTTGAATAACATCATTCCATTGTGGGGAAAATATAGCCTGTGCTAGCTTTACCTCTTTCACAAACACAAGCACATCTCTAACAACATCATTCTAGCATGGAGGAAAGCTTGCACATGCTAAATTTCCTTTTTCCACAAGCACAAGCACATCTCAAACAACATCATTCCACCGTTAAGGAAAGCTAGCGTGTGTTAGCTTTTCCTCTTGCATAAGCACAAGTTCATCTCGAACAACATCATTCTACCATGGGGAAAATCTAGCGCGTGCTAGCTTTCCCTCTTACACAAGCACAAGCGCATCTCGAACAACATCATTTTAGTTTTGGGGAAAGCTAGCGCATGCTAGCTTTCCCTCTTGCACAAGCACAAGCACATCTCGAACATCATCCTACCATGGGGGAAAGCTAGCATGTCTCTTAAACAAGCATATACACATCTCGAATAAGATCATTCCACTGTGGGGGAAATCTAGCATGTGCTAGCTTTCTCTCTTGCACAAGCACAAGCACATCTCGAACAACATCATTCCTCCGTGGGGTAAAACTAGTGCATGCTAACTTTCAGTCTTGCAGAAGCACAAGCACATCTTGAATAACATCAGTCCATTGTGGGGAAAAGCTACCTTGTGCTAGATTTCCCTCGTTCACAAACACAAGCACATCTCCATCAACATCATTCTAGCATGGAGGAATGCTTGCACATGCTAAAATTCCCTCTTGCACAAGAACAATCAAATCTCAAACAACATCAGTCCACCGTTAAGGAAATCTAGCACATGTTAGTTTTCCCTCTTGCATAACCACAAGTGCATATCGATCAACATCATTCCACAATGGGGGAAAGATAGCACGTGCTATCTTTCCCTCTTACACAGGCACAAGCGCATTTTGAACAACATCATTCCAGTGTTGGGGAAAGCTAGCGCATGCTAGCTTTCCCTCTTGCACAAGCACAAGCGCATCTCGAACATCATTCTACCATGGGTGAAAGCTAGCACGTGCTATATTTCCCTCTTACACAAGTATATACACATCCCGAACAAGATCATTCCACTATGGGGGAAAGCTAGCGTGTGCTAACTTTCTCTATTGCACAAACACAAGTGCATCTCGAACAACATCATTCCTTCATGCGGTAAAACTAGTGCATGCTAACTTTCAGTCTTGTAGAGGAACAAACACATCTTGAATAACATCATTCCATTGTAGGGAAAAGCTAGCATGTGTTACCTTTCCCTCTTTAACAAACACAAGAACATCTCGAACAACATCATTCTAGCATGGAGTAAAGCTTGAAAATGCGATACTTCCCTCTTGCACAAGCACAAACACATCTCAAACAACATCATTCCACCGTTAGGGAAAGCTAGTGCGTGTTAGTTTTCCCTCTTGCATAAGCACAACCCCTTCTCAAACAAGATCATTCCACTGTGGGGGAAAGCTAGCGTGTGCTAGCTTTCTCTCCTGCACAAGCACAAGTGCATCTTGAACAACATCATTCCTCCGTGGGGTAAAACTAGCGCATGCTAACTTTCAGTCTTGTAGAAGCGCAAGCACGTCTTGAATAACATCATTCCATTGTGGGGAAAATCTAGCATGTGTTAGCTTTCCCTCTTTCACAAACACAAGCACATCTCGAACAACATCATTCTAGCATGGAGGAAAGCTTGCACATGCTAAACTTCCCTTTTGCACAAGCACACGCACATCTCAAACAACATCATTCCACCGTTAACGAAAGCTAGTGCGTGTTAGCTTTCCCTCTTGTATAAGCACAAGTTCATCTCGAACAACATCATTCTACCATGGGGGAAATCTAGTGCGTGCTAGCTTTCCCTCTTACACAAGCACAAGCGCATCTCGAACAACATCATTCCAGTGTTGGGGAAAGCTAGCGCATGCTAGCTTTCCCTCTTGCACAAGCACAAGGGCATCTCGAACATCATCCTACCATGGGGGAAAGCTAGCGCATGCTAGCTTTCCCTCTTACACAAGCATATACACATCTCGAACAAGATCATTCCACTATGGGGAAAAGCTAGCGTGTGCTAGCTTTCTCTCTTGCAAAAGCACAAGGGCATCTTGAACAACATCATTCCTCCGTGGGGTAAAGCTAGTGCATGCTAACTTTCAGTCTTCCAGAGGCACAAGCACATCTTGAATAACATCATTCCATTGTGGGGAAAAACTAGTGTGTGTTAGCTTTCCCTCTTTCAAAAACACAAGCACATCTCGAACAACATCATTATAGCATGGAGTAAAGATTGAACATGTGATACTTCCCTCTTGCACAAGCACAAACACATCTCAAACAACATCATTCCACCGTTAAGGAAAGCTAGCACGTGTTAGCTTTCCCTCTTGCATAAGCACAAGTGCATCTCGAATAACATCATTCCATTGTGGGGAAAAGCTACCTTGTGCTAGTTTTCCCTCTCTCACAAACACAAACACATCTCCAACAACATCATTCTAGCATGGAGGAATGCTTGCACATGCTAAACTTCCCTCTTGCACAAGCACAATCAAATCTCAAACAACAACAGTCCACCATTAAGGAAAGCTAGCGCGTGTTAGTTTTCCGTCTTGCATAAGCACAAGTTCATATCGAACAACAAGTGCATATCTACTACTGCTTAACACATGATAAACAAGTATCACCATCCTCATCTCACCAAGCGTTGGATGTTCACTAGGCTTCCAATCTCCATGCCACGGTTACTAGGCCCAGAGCCTCTGGTGATGATTTCTATGGTGATATTTTTAGAGGTGTTGATGGAGTTTCTAGTAGTTTTTGTGAAGAATCAACAAACAAAATTTCAATCTCAAGGCCTTCAAGATCGAGATCATCAAAGTCATGAATATTGTGCAATTGACAAGCAAATTAGAAGGCACAATGTCTACACTAGAATGAGGGGTGCTAGATTTAGTGCACAGTTATATTTGTCGTCCTAAATATGTAGAATATGTATGTGGGATGATTTTTTTTAGAGCTTTCCTTGATGCTTTTAGCAGAAAAACTTGTATTTCTTAGTCTAAAATGGTTGGTGCATTTAATGTTTTTCCACAATTTCAAGCAATGGCTGAAAAGTAGTTGGAGCCCTAAAATTATTTTGCAAGAAAGCTGGCATAATGAGGATCTCATGAGTCATAACCATGAGGGAAATCTAGTGCGTGCTAGATTACCATCTTGAAAAAGAAGGAGCACATCTTAAACATCATCCCATCCTGGGGGAAAGCTAGTGTGTGTTAGCTTTCCCTCTTGCACAAGTAGGAGCACATTTGGAAAAACATCATCCCACCTTGGGGGAAAGCTAGTGCATGCTATCTTTCCCTCTTGCACAAGTAGGGGTGCATCTTGAACAACATCATCCTTCCCAGGGGGAAAGTCAACACACCCTATCTTTCCCTCTTGCATAAGCAGGAGCACATCACGAACAATATCATCCCACCATGGCAGAAAGTTAGTGCATTCTAGTTTTCCCTCTTGCGCAAGTAGGAGCGCATCTCGAACAACATCATCCCACCATTAGGAGTGTTAGTTATCCCTCTTGCACAAGCAAGATTCCATCTCGAACAACATCATCCCACCAGTGGGGAAATCTAGCTCGTGCTAGATTTCTCTCTTGCACAAGCATGAGCTCATCTCAGACAACATCATCCCACCCTGGGGGAAGCTACTGTGTGCTAGCTTTCCCTCTTGCACAAGCACAAGCTCATCTTGGACAACATCATCCCACTCTAGGGGAATTATAGCCTGTGTTAGCTTTCCCTAATGGGAAAACACGAGCTCATCGTAGACAACATCATCCCACCGTTGGGGAAAGCTAGCTCATGCTAGCTTTCCCTCTTGCACAAGCACAAGTACATCTTGAACAACATGATTCCACCGTAGGAAAAAGATAACACAAGCTAGCTTTCCCTCTTTCATAAGCACAAGCACAAACACATCTTGAACAACATCACTCCAACCTAGGGGAAAGATAGCGTGTGCTAGTTTTCCCTCTTGCACAAGCACTAGCACATCTCGAAAATGATCTCACCATGTGTGTAAGCTAGCGTGTGATAGATTTCTCTCTTGCACAAACACATATCAAACAACATCATTGCACCGTTAAGGAAAGCTAGAGCGTGTTAGCTTTCCCTCTTGCATCAGCACAAGTGCATCTCGAACAACATCATTCCACCATGGTGGAAAGCTAGCGCATGCTAGTTTTCTCTCTTGCACAAGCACAAGACCATCTCGAACAACATCATTCTAGTGTTGTGCATCTCGAACATCATCCTACCATGGGGAAAAGATAGCACGTGCTAGCTTTCCCTCTTACACAAGCATATACACATCTCGAACAATATCATTCCACTGTGGGGGAAAGCTAGCATGTGCTAGCTTTCTCTCTTGCACAAGCACAAGCACATCTCGAACAACATAATTCCTCCATGGGGTAAAACCAGTGCATGCTAACTTTCAGTGTTGCAGAAGCACAAGAACATCTTGAATAACATCATTCCATTGTGGGGAAAATCTAGTGTGTGCTAGCTTTCCCTCTTTCACAAACACAAGCACATCTCGAACAACATCATTCCAGCATGGAGGAAAGCTTGAACATGCTAAACTTCTCTCTTGCACAAGCACAAACACATCTCAAACAACATCATTCCACCGTTAAGGAAAGCTAGCGCATGTTAGCTTTCCCTCTTGCATAAGCACAAGTTCATCCCGAACAACATCATTCCACCATGGTGTAAAGCTAGCGCCTACTATCTTTCTCTCTTGCATAAGCACAAGACCATCTCGAACAACATCCTTCTAGTGTTGTGCATCTTGAACATCATCTTACCATGGGGAAAAGCTAGTGTGTGCTAGCTTTCCCTCTTACACAAGCATATACACATCTCGAACAAGATCATTCCACTATGGGGGAAGGCTAGAGTGTGCAATATTTCTCCCTTGCACAAGCACAAGCACAAGCACATCTCAAACAACATCATTCCTCTGTAGGGTAAAACCAGTGCATGCTAACTTTCAGTCTTGCAGAAGCACAAGAACATCTTGAATAATATCATTCCATTGTGGGGAAAATCTAGTGTGTGCTAGCTTTCCCTCTTTCACAAACACAAACACATCTCGAACAACATCATTCTAGCATGCAGGAAAGCTTGAACATGCTAAACTTCCCTCTTGCACAAGCACAAGCACATCTCAAACAACATCATTCCACCGTTAAGGAAAGCTAGTGCGTGTTAGCTTTCCCTCTTGCATAAGCACAAGTTCATCTTGAACAACATCATTCCACAATGGTGTGAAGCTAGAGCCTACTATCTTTCTCTCTTACACAAGCACAAGCGCATCTCAAACAACATCATTCCAGTGTTGTGCATCTCGAACATCATCCTACCATGGGGAAAAGCTAGCATGTGCTAGCTTTCCCTCTTACACAAGCATATACACATCTCGAACAAGATCATTCCACTATGGGGGAAGGCTAACATGTGCAATATTTCTCTCTTGCACAAGCACAAGATCATCTCGAACAACATCAATCCTCTGTGGGGTAAAACTAGTGCATGTTAACTTTCAGTCTTGCAGAAGCACAAGCACATCTTGAATAATATCATTCCATTGTGGGGAAAATCTATCCTGTGCTAGCTTTCCCTCTTTCACAAACACAAGCACATCTCGAACAACATCATTATAGCATGGAGGAAAGCTTGCACATGTTAAACTTCCCTCTCACACAAGCACAAGCACATCTCGAATAACATCATTCCACCATTAAGGAAAGCTAGTGCGTGTTAGCTTTCCCTATTACGCAATCACAAGTGCATCTTGAAAAACATCATTCCACCATGGGGTAAAGCTAGTGTGTGATAGCCTTCCCTCTTACACAAGCACAAACGCATCTCAAACAACATCATTCCAGTGTTGTGCATCTCAAACATCATCCTACCATGGGAAAAAGATAGCACGTGCTAGCTTTCCCTCTTACACAAGCGTATACACATCTCGAACAAGATCATTCCACTATGGGGGAAAGCTAGTGTGTGCTAGCTTTCTCTCTTGCACAAGCACAAGCACATCTCGAACAACATCATTCCTCCATGGGTTAAAACTAGTGCATGCTAACTTTCAGTCTTGCAGAAGCACAAGAACATCTTGAATAACATCATTCCATTGTGGGGAAAAGCTAGCGTGTGCTAGCTTTCTCTCTTTCACAAACACACGCACATCTCGAACAAAATCATTCTAGCATGGAGGAAAGCTTGCAAATGCTAAACTCCCCTCTTGCACAAGCACAAGCACAAGCACATCTCAAACAACATCATTCCACCGTTAAGGAAAGCTAGCGCGTGTTAGCTTTCCCTCTTGCATAAGAAAAATTTCATCTCGAACAACATCATTCTACCATGGGGAAAATCTAGCACATGCTAGCTTTCCCTCTTACACAAGCACAAGCGCATCTCGAACAACATCATTCCAGTTTTGGGGAAATCTTAGCTTTCCCTCTTGCACAAGCACAAGCGCATCTCGAACATCATCCTACCATGAGGGAAACCTAGCATGTCTCTTACACAAGCATATACACATCTCGAACAAGATCATTCCATTGTGGGGGAAAGCTAGCGTGTGCTAGCTTTCTTTCTTTCACAAGCACAAGCGCATCTCGAACAACATCATTCCTCCGTGGGGTAAAACTAGTGCATGCTAACTTTCACTCTTGCAGAAGCTCAAGCACATATTGAATAACATCATTCCATTGTGGGGAAAATATACCCTATGCTAGCTTTCCCTCTTTCACAAACACAAGCACATCTCCAACAACATCATTCTAGCCTGGAGGAATGCTTGCACATGCTAAACTTCCCTCCTGCACAAAAACAATGAAATCTCAAACAATTTCAGTCCACTGTTAAGGAAAGCTAGCACGTGTTAGTTTTCCCTCTTGCATAAGCACAAGTGCATATCAGACAACATCATTCCCCAATGGGGGAAAGCTAGCACGTGCTATCTTTCCCTCTTACACAAGCACAAGCGCATTTTGAACAACATCATTCCAGTGTTGGGGAAAGCTAGCGCATGCTAGCTTTCCCACTTGCACAAGCACAAGCGCATCTCGAACATCATCCTACCATGGGGGAAAGCTATCATGTGCTAGCTTTCCCTCTTAGACAAGTATATACACATCTCAAACAAGATCATTCCAATGTGGTGCAAAGCTAGCGTGTCCTAGCTTTCTCTATTGCACAAAAACAAGCGCATCTCGAACAACATCATTCCTTCATGGGGTAAAACTAGTGCATGATAACTTTTAGTCTTGAAGAGGCACAAGCACATCTTGAATAACATCATTCCATTGTGGGGAAAATCTAGCATGTGTTAGATTTCCCTCTTTCACAAACAAAAGCACATCTCAAACAACATCATTCTAGCATGGAGTAAAGCTTGAACATGCGATACTTCCCTCTTGCACAAGCACAAACACATCTCAAACAACATCATTCCACCGTTAAGGAAAGCTAGCGCGTGTTAGCTTTCCCTCTTGCATAAGCACAAGTCCTTCTCGAATAACATCATTCCATTGTGGGGAAAAGCTACCCTGTGCTAGCTTTCCCTTTTCCACAAACACAAGCACATCTCCAACAACATCATTCTAGCATAGAGGAACGCTTGCACATGCTAAGCTTCCCTCTTGCACAAGCACAATCAAATCTCAAACAACATCAGTCCACCATTAAGGAGAGCTAGCGTGTGTTAGTTTTCCCTCTTGCATAAGTACAAGTGCATATCGAACAACATCATTCCACAATGGGGGAAAGTTAGCACATGGTATCTTTCCCTCTTACACAAGCACAAGCACATTTTGAATAACATCATTCCATTGTTGGGGAAAGCTAGCGCATGCTAGATTTCCCTCTTGCACAAGCACAAGCGCATCTTGAACATCATCCTACCATGGGGGAAAGATAGCATGTCTCTTACATGAGCATATACACATCTCGAACAAGATCATTCCACTGTGGGGGAAGGCTAGCGTGTGCTATCTTTCTCTCTTACACAAGCGCATCTCGAACAACATCATT
>ML777106.1:777501-807043 GCA_009831015.1 Picea engelmannii | reverse complement strand
TTACAAACTTCTTCAAATACCTAGATCAACCTTAATATACATGAGATAATACTTTAGGCTTAGATGTTTTTTTCTGAGACTGCCTCCCCCACTTAACACTACTAGAATGATCACCTCCTCCCCGATGCTTCTTAAAGGAAATATGAAGCAGGAAAATTTAACTTCTATTTAGAATTGTACCAAGCCAATGCAAGGGATGCACCCTCCCTCCACTTAGGAAATCCTCACAACATCGTCATTTGATCAACAACTCCCACCCACAACCCCCTCAGTTGTGGCAAGGGGGATGGAGTCATTAGGCACCAAATTCAAACATTGAGTTGGGTTTGTTGTCCATAACAATAATATCTCACTTGGATGTTAAACATACTAAGATGATTTAGCTCAAATCGATTTCTTATAAGAGTTTATTTCACACTCCTATCGTCCATTTATACTATTGTACCTAGAAGTCCCATGTTTGACCTATTCATGGTCACTAACTGGTTTATCTCATCTTAATTTAATATGGCGATTTACAAAAAAATCAATGTTGATGAGGTTCGTGTAATAGAATATTTCCAAATTTAATGAAATATGTGTTCATTGATGGCAAGTACAACAGTGATGATGGCTTGAGTACAACAACGATGATCAAAGGCAACGCAACCAGGCAAACAAAAGATAAGTTTAGGTTGATCGAATGATCAAAGGCCGACAAACAGAAGATAAGTTCAAGAAGGTCGAATGATCGAAGGCAATGCAACATTGATCGAGTGATCGAAGACTCGTAAAGTTTGAGAAGAACTACTGATCGTTGGATCCCATCCAAAATTCCTGACAGAACGAGGGTCGTCGGATCTGAATTTAGACAAGAAGAGATCGTTGAAGAGGAGGATAGATCTCAGTCGTTAGATCTGAGTGCAGGGTCCGACCACCGTTGGATCGAGGAGAACCTGCACGATCTTTAAAGTGAAAGGAGTAGAGGGCTCACAAAATCCTGAAAGCAGGAGGACCGTCCATCTCAGGGGGTTATGTGGACCGTTGATCCGACTCCCTGTCGAATTTTCAGGGATTGAGAGTTGGAGATGACAAGTAATATCATCCACAGAAATCCCGATTTCGCGATATGCAAAATCGCGACGTAATCTGAGCTGTCAAATCAAGATCACATCTGGACCATCAATCCGACTCACGTCAGTAAACCACATCAATTAGGAACACGTGGAAAAACCAGGTAATGACAAGTGTCAGACTGATTCAACATGCCAAGCACATGAAAGTCACGAATCAGGGTGACACATGGCAGTTATTTAACACATGTGACGTCAATAGACTTACACCATGTCAGAGTTTCGAGGATCACGTGTTGGAGATGTCAAAGAAACAATGCAACAGGAATCCTGATTTCGTGATATGCAAAATTGCGACTTAATCACAGTCATTGAATCAAGATCAGATCTGGACCGTTGAGACAACTCCATATCGGAGTTTCGTGAATCATGACATAGAGAGACAAGAAAACAACGCAACAAGAATGCCGAAATCGCGATATGCGAATTCGCGATTGAATCGCAGTCGTTGAATCAAGATTGAATCTAGACCGTTGAATCCAAGTCCATTTCGGGAATTAGAGGATTGAGAGTTGGAGATGTCAAGGAATGTTAACATCAAGAATTTCGATATCGCGATATGCGAAATCGCGATGTAATTGCAACCGTCAGATCAAGATGTGATCTGGACCATTGATACGACTTCTTTACGGAGTTTCATGGATCGGGATTTGGAAGTGACAAGAACATTCACCACAGGAATGTCGAAATCGTGATATGCAAAATCGCGAAATGATCTAAACCGTCAGATCAAGTGTTGATTAGGACCGTTGATCCCACACCATTTCGGGGTATCAGGGATCGCGACTTGGAGAGTCGAGATGCCTCATCTCCAGACTCATGAAATGCGAAATCGCGAAGGCACCTTATGCATAAGGCTGTGGTCACAACCCTTGGTCATATCAGTGAGAGATGGAGGAAAGAGCTAGAGAAACCAAGCTCCATTTCGGGGATCGCGACTGGGAAGTCGAGATGCATGGTCACACGAATGTCGAATTGTCGAATGCCGAAATGCCGAAATGAATGAAAAATCCCATGGAATTCATCCAACGACGCAGATAAATTGGATATGATCGGAAGGTTATTGTTCTCTCTCACAGTTAACCCCTCGGTTACAAATCTATTAGTGAAACGGATTCATGATTGCAAATCATTTAGCGTTTCAGTTGGCATTTCAATTGCTCAGACAATTGTCATTCTTTTGCCTAAGGAAATGGGAAGTGGAACTGCCGTGGTGGTGTGTATCAAAGAAAATGAGACAGATTGTGTAAGAGTGGTTGTTCTGGATGAAAATGAATGAAACTGAAGAAGATCGGAGGGCTACCATTGCACGACACAATGAAACTGCTAGAAACCATTGATGGTTTCTACCAGAGGATGCAAAGAGACTTCTGTGTGTTTTCCAGAGGAGCTGAAGAGTCACATGGAATATTCCAGTGGAATGAAGATGAGTCATGGAGTAAATTGGCAGTTGGATGCTCGTAACTAAAAGAGAAAGGATGAGCTTGACTATAACAGAGAAGACAAAGAGTCTCAACTGCCAGAGAGAAAAAGGAATCTTGGCATAACACCCAGTGATGATGAACGCGTGGGCAAAACCACCAGAGAAGCTGAAGAGTTACCATGATGATCAGGCAGAGCACTCGAGAGGTGGAGGATATCGGTGCGGTGTGAGTATGCAGAGGATTGCGCACATTGCATGCACAAGGTGCATAGAAGCTATAAGTACATGGTACAGAGAAGAGATGAGGTTGTTGTTGCTGTTGGAGTTGTGGTGGTTTTTGCTGTTGAAGGTGATTCATGTGTGAAGAAGGAAGAGAGTGCAGCAGCTGAATTGAACAGAAGAGGATCTGTGCAGTGAATGGACATGGCGCACAGAGCATAAAAAGCAGAAGAACAGATAGCGCAAGTCATGTGTGCAGGAAGGCAGTGAGGCAGACAGAAAAACGAAATGCAGTAGAACAGTGATGAGTCTGGTAAGCCATTGTTGAACATTATATCACTGTAATAAGTTTTAGTAGCAAAGATTTATGTTTCAGGGTGGAAGGGAGGTGCTAGGGAGGATTTTTTTCCTCATAGGTTCAAGTGGGTGCTTGAACACAGGGAGTTGTAGCTTCCATCTAGTTGTAGCCAGAGAAACCAGGGTGGCAAGGTGGTGCAAGGGAGAACTCTTGTTCTCTATTATACAGGTTGGTGCCTGTATGATTAGAAGTTGGTCCTTCCATCCAGTTGGTGTTGGAAACACTCAGGGAGTTGGTTCTAGAGAAACCAGGGAGTTGGTGATTCCTTCTAGTTGGTGCTAGAGAAACCAGGGAGTTGGTGCTTCCTTCTAGTTGGTGCTAGGGAAACCAGGGAGTTGGTGCTTCCTTCTAGTGGGTGCTATAGAAAACAAAGAGTTGGTGCGATCAGCAAGTTGCAGCTTGCAAAATAGAGGTTGTAGCCTCATTTATGAGTTGGTGCTCATATGTATGATAATGTAAAGAATGTAACTATTACTTATCATATAAAGAAAAAGAGGTTTTTACCCTGTATGGGTTTCCTTGGGAAATATTTGTCTCTGTGTTTCTCATATATGTGACTGATGCTGAATGTGCCATTAGTTTATTTCCCTGCATTATTGTGATCATCATTCAGTGCTTCTGCAAAGAGTTAAAAAGAATCATAATTTTTTAAGCATGGTAACAACTGATTCACCCCCCCCCTCTCAGTTGTCCAACACATGTGTCATTTCTTAAGAGATATGTAACTTATTCTAATATATTATTGATTGGAATGTGATTGAGGTGGAGCCAAAAGGAGGATTTCAAGTGCGACCAATTTTCATATTGGATCAGAAATTCAAGAAACTCCATAATCAAGTCATGGAGCTGGTAAATTTCCAATGGACTTGGTATGGTCTTAAGGATGCAACCTGGGAGCTCGAGGATGCTATGCGAGTAGAGTATCCTGATCTTTTTGAAGATTTTTTAAATTTTGTATGTACATGTGTATACGATGCATAAATAAGGGGGAGTATGTTGTAGAGTCCCTAATCCAGAACACTTTGTAATTGTACATATAGGCTGGTGAACCATTGGAACCAAGTGTAAATGTAATGCAAATTTATGATGGTGAGACAAGGACACATGTTATGGTGTTGCGTGCATCAAGATAGTGCATAGAAAAGTGTTAACAAGGACAAGGTGCATACAACCTAGGTAGGTGCACACATTGCACTGTGTTGCATGCACTTGGGTTAGTGTCCGGGAATGAATGTTTATGATGTGAGGCAAGAGAGCTTGTATGATTATGAGGCTGGTGAGCTTGGACTCAAATAGGCTACTGTGCCTATCCATGTAAATATAATCATGAATATTAATATAATATTACAACACTACGCATTGACTGAATCAGAAGAAAAGAGATGGGAGGCCTAATCCACTGGAAAAAAAGGGGAAAATGGGATGAGTCGCAAGTCTTAGGGAATATTTTATAATATTTCCAGGAAAAGTGTAATGTTAGATATATTATTATTTTATCCTAAGTTCCCAAGGATAGGGAAAGGGTCACCAAGTGGATTAAAGATGCTTTTGGAGGTGACAAGTGTCAAGAAAAAGGAATGTAATATATATATTGTTGGACTTAGTGTATTTTATGGGATTACGATTATTATTCATGTTGCAATATCTGGTGAGCATAAAGGGGGTTGAAATGTATAAAAAATATGATTATTACCTTATCTTCCAAAGAATCTTGTATGGAGTTGTGGGTTTGTACCCATAGTTTCATTGTCGAAGAGTGGGGTTGTCAGACCATGAGTAGTCTCTCTGGGTGAGATACGAGTTGTTTTGGAGTGGTTTTCAAACCCATGAGAAAATTATCCAAGTGAGAGTATTGTTGAGAATTGTTCCCTAGTGAGTTGGGAACTAGTCACAAGGCTTGAAGACTTCTTGTCCGACCTATTTTTGGTAACCATGGGAAGGGAAGTGGGGCAGTCGAGGGAATGCTGAGAAGAGAAGGGGAACACTTCCTTGGGTGTGATAGGTGCATGGGGAATGAGGTAATCTAGACTAGTTGCAGCAACGAACACTTAGGATTGAGAAATTATGTTGAGTTTCAGACAATATCTTGTCACTAGGACATTTTTTCCCTGGTGGAGTTGAGCCCCAACTCGGGGGTGACTTGTTGCTGAAATATTATGACCAAAAATGTCTATGAATGGGAGGAATGTCTAAGCCAAGGTTGCATTTGGTGATTTTCATAAAAGATAAGTGTTCTTTATGTGCTTGTATTTTTTACTATGTTCTTGCTTATCTATGTTTAACATGGGTTAAATCCTTGTAGTTCATTGTATTTCATTGTATATAAGTATTTGTTGTTAATCTGTTTAATGATGAATGCACCTATAAGTCATGTATTTTTAGATAGGCATGGATATAACCAATATGGTTAGTTTATCCTGCTATGTTAACATGGTGATGTTGGTTATGATTCGGCAAGAAGAGGATTGAGTGACCAAGTGTGCAGGGTGGTATCCTATGTACACTAAGAAGTTGGAATTTGTGGGTGTGCAGATAGAGAATTATATTCCATGCACAGTGAAATTTGAGTTGGTGCGTGATGCTTAGATGGTTGTGCATGAGGTAGTGTTGTGGGAACAGTATGATAGTGTGTGCAAATTTGAGTTATTTCCACTGCTTAAGGTTGTATTGAAACAAATTATTTCTTCCACTGTTATAAGTTGTGCGGTGCGATGCAAGCTTAGGTCGAGTGCATTACTTCAAGTGAAACTACACAGATTGAGTTTAAAGTAGAATACACACAGTGTACTTCTACTGTAACATTGCTCTGTGGCATGTTGGGAATGTTACAGTTTGGTTGTTTAAGAGGATGTGTAAAGTGGTAACAGGATTGAGTGGGAGACTGATCGGTACATTAAGGAGGTTGAATTTGTGTGACATGGCCCAGTCTGGGTGGTTGGGGATGTTACATTCAATAAATTATTTATATGAAAAGAAAATAAAATAATGAATATGCCTCAAAATAATTAAAAAAAGTGATTTGAATATTATAAAGTCATGACTATAATTACAAATTAATGAAATTTAGAAAATTTGAAATCTAGACATAAAACATAGTGTTACATCAGTCTTAAGGGGCTCAAAAAAATGCATTCATAGAATTCTCAAACTCATGATTTGTGAAATCAAATTATACTGATGTGAGTAATTTAACCATTAAATAAATTCATCATTTCCATAATTTTCATTATCATCACTAGATCCAAGTATTTAACCTACAAAAAACCCACTTTCCTTGATTTTGTACTAGTTTTCACCAAAAATGTACACCCAAGTTAAAAAAACTGACTATGTTTTAATGTAAAAAGTGATTAATGTTTCTCATGACTTTAGTGATCTTCCTATAGTGTTATATTTTCAATATAAAACTTCGAAAACTTTGTTCTTACAAAATTCATTAAAACTACTATTTTTACATAGAATGGAAATCAAGCCAACATGGCTTAGTAAAAAATGCACATTAACCCTAGAAAAAATGAATTATTGTGGAAATATAAGTGTACATGACCATGTTATTTAACATGATAAACAACCTATAATATCAATATATCCATAAATTATAATATGTCTTTAAATGTAATTGTTGGCCCTTGACCATGTTTTGAGGATCCTTGGTCAGGTTTGACCAATTTTTGGGACTTCGATAGGCTATCGAAGGAGGAGCGCAAGACAAAGAAGAGATCGTGGGATCTTGGCCCCTTTTAGGGATCTTTTTGGGATTTGGGATTATGTAATGGGTATGGGGATGTCGGCCCATGGGTTTACCCATGCTCAGGCCTATTTTGTAAAGTATAAATAGAAGGCTGAGCGATGTAGGAAGTAGTTCGATCTATGTGATCTAAAGTGCTAAGTGTTGAGTAGATATTTCTTTTGTGCATATTGTATGAGGCTTTCATAACTCAGTGCAAGAGAGTGTAAGAGATTGAGAAGAGGCTTAGTTTTGTAACCTAGCCCGGGGAAGGAGGATCTAGCGAGGTGTACAGATCTCCTATCCTCTGTGGAGTAGGGTTTTTGTGGCTCTTTGCATGTAACTGATTGAAGAAGGTAATAAAGAAGACAAAGAGTTGGTGGACGCAGCCTCAGTGTGGGGGTGAACCATGTACATGTTGTGTTGCTCTACTTTGTGGGATGCATTGATGTGTTTTTATGTTAACTTGCTTAGTTCTTCGATATAGATGAATGGTGGATATATATGTTAATGCTATGTGCTTAATAGTATGGATGAATACTATATCTGGCCTATGTGGATGTGCTTAGTGCTTGAATATAGTATATTTGGTTAAATACTATAATGCTCTGTAAATAGGGTTTAATTGTGTTGTAAACTAAGACTGGATATTGATGAACTGTAACTGCTAAGTCCCCTGTTAAGGTGTTACAATCACAGATTTGTGTCCCAGCTAAGGTTGTAGACATTGGAGTCCTGCAACCACCCCTGCCTCTACCTCGGGTGAGACTTCATATGCTTCACAGGTGTTGCTGAAAGGGTCGGTAGTTAGGGTTTTGTTGGTGCGTTGTTGTAGTGTTGAACCATGGGTCTGCCCCTGTGCCAACAAATGGTTTTGTTGCTAGGATTGAAACTATGATTGCTAGGAGCTAAGGAAAGAGAAGCTTTGTGCAAAGATCTGACCTGAAATTGTGAAAGATCTGTGCGTAGATCTGTCACTCTAGTGCACAGTATTCTACTCGATCTGTGAAGCTATGTGCTAAGAAATGAAGTCTGATCTGAATAAAAGAGGTAAGATTTGAATGATTTGTGCTATGATAGAGGTAAGAATAGTAAAACGTTTTAGATATGGAAGCTTTTTTCTCTACTGAAGATAAGATTAGTGGAAATTTTTATTTCTACAGTATGGATCTAGGTATGTTTGATAAGATTTGTCCTAGCTTGAAAACTAGGGCACTGATAGATGAAAGAATATTTGATATGAGTACATCTGATAAGAATAGTGAAATACATGTTATACCAATGCATAGAGAGAATGCTTGGACTAAAAAATGGATGCAGGATCCTAGAAAGAATTTTTTGCAGGTTAGCTACTATGATCCTAGTGCGCAGTACAGGAAAGGTTAGGGATCATTTAAAAGAAAATGAGGATTAACCCTTTGTTACAGTTGTAGAAGATCGAGACATCTGGCTAAGGAATTCCCTGGTAGAAGATCTAGTTGTCTTTGTTGTAGAGCTATGGACCATGAAGTATTGGATTGCCCTAGAATGATTGCTAAGGTTGAAAGAATGAATATGAACCAAGAAAACCCTAAGGTAGATCCAAAAACTAAGATTATGGAAGAACCCCATAAATAATAAGAGAAAGTATTGCTACATATGAAAGAAACCCTGAATGACCACTGACATATCATATTATCAAAGATCTTCAAAGAAAATGAGTGCATTGAAGCAAGAATAGGAGACTTCGACATTGACTGTGTTCTGGATGAGGAAACACAGGTGAATATCATGATAGAAAGAACTTGGGAACTTTTAGGGGATCCTACTATGATTCCTTCATTGGGAGGAATAGGATTGTTCATAGGAAAATTGATAACCCTATGTGGAAATCTCACCTAGATATCTATGAATGCCAATGGAACTTTGACAGAGGAATATTTTGAGGTTGTTTAATTTACTGAGAACAATGACCCATTTGCTATGTTACTAGGAAAACATTGGATTGAAAGAGATTAAACCAGAAGGAAGGAAGAAGAAGTCTTACAGAAGAAGAAGCGAGACTTGAAAGATTTCATGACTAGGAGGATCGCACAACTGATTAAAGAATAGGAGAACAGATAGAAGCCACTTAGGACCAGAGACTTGGATGTTGAAGTTTCAAGAACACAAGAAGATTTATAGAAGACTGAAGTACCTATCCCAAATAGAGAAGAAGTATTACCCTTGAATCTTAGGAAATAATCTCAAGAGCGCGAAGTTGCTATAACAAAAGAAGACAAGAATTAGAATGGAAAGAGGAGTAATGAGATCAAGCTCACTGGAAAGAATGCTCGAAAGCTCAGCAAGAAGAGAGAAAATATCAAAAAGTTACAGAAGGGTCTAGAGGAAACTTCGAAAAGGGAAAATTTACAAAACTGGAACTTCGTTGGGATATCAGAACAATGTCACATGGCACTTCGCCATGGTGAAGCAATATAGTTGTTGGGAATAATATAACCATTAGACCAACACCCCGAACGGGTAGAAATGAATTTATGGTCAGACAACTCACCATCAGACCGTTGGGACCGTGCCGTAACGGACATAACTGAGTTAATGGAGGCTTCTCGCCCGTTGGAGATATCCATATCTTTGTTATATATTTATTCCATTGAAACTGGCACCGAGAACACTTTTGCTAACCATGAATCTGAGTCCGCAGATTAGTTGATTCCGCACAGTGATCATCACGCTATCACCATTCGTCCCGTTGCATTGACTAGTTACTCTTCAAACCCAAGAGATTCAACCATGAGCATGTATGTCCGAAGAACTTAGCGCAGTCAAAGAGTCTGTGAAGGAGGTACTCATTGACCTCATGACTGAAAGAGTAATGTCTATGGGTGTACAAGTGTCATCGACGAGAGGAGTGCAAGCCTCTCCATCAACCACTCGCAGATCTGGACCATCCCAAGTCATCGCAGAGAAGAGGACCAAGCACATATATGACCTAGAAAATGTGAATCTGATAACGACCATATTTCTCGATTACATCCCACCTCTAGTCGGCACAGTGAGATGAGATAGTGTGCCAAGAGATTTTGAGTACACCATGGTTACTATGTACCTCCCGAAGGGGATACATGCAGTAAGAGCACATCAGGACAAGATCACAGCATTGAAGTTTAGTGACTTCAACCTCAGAGATTGCAAGAACCATAGCATGCTCGCCCCGTGAAAATACTTGACCAAGAAGAAGGGGAAGAATTCAAAGATAATCCCCCAGCCATGGACGATGAACCTTGCGCAGTCCACCCTGCTGAATGTAATGAAAATCCCACACTTCGGAAGGTACCAAGAAGTTAATGCCTATGTCAAGATACTAATTTCATGTTACCATGGTGGATACTTATGGCTCGACCGCCGTATCACAGTCGATCTGACACTGATCCATAATATCATGGGATTGAGTATGAAAGTACTTGACCCATAGGACTTCTATCCAGGAAAAGCCACAGATCGTGCACTAGCACAAAATATCAAGGATACATACAATGATGTTGAGAAGGGGACATGAGGCTACAAGGTAGCTTCCATCCAGAATGGCACAATGTGCCTAGCATGCCAATTAATTCTAGGAAATATAGTAAGGAAGAACCAACCCACGTAGGTCACAAGATTTGTCATTGACCTTGCGGGGAAGTGCGTGGAAGGTCTACAGATGAAATGGGTGAAGTACCTATTTAATCATATTGAACTGGATTTCCGCGAAGCATAGGATCAGGGCTATGAATCCCATTTTAGCTGAATCCCGATTCTCATCGCATTTGTTGCTTGCGAAATTCCAGAAGGTGCGACCTTCCTAGACATCGAGCCATTCGAGCTTCATCCTATGAATTTCACCTCGCTCTGGTACTCAAGTGATATGAGCAAACAGTGGAAGTTAAATGTTATTTTTCACACATATTACCTCCAGCTAAAGAGAGCCATCAAATCTGAACCTCGCATGACTCCGAACACCCTACAGAGGTTCTAACCCTTGATGAAGTTCCACACAGATCGACACTTCATCTACATTATAGCATGAGCAGACAAGCATAAGGAGGAGTTTCAGTCATACTACAAGCTCACCAAAGAGGACCTCGAGGAGATAACTAAGGAATGGTCAGCCCACTTCCTTATCCCCGCTGACCCTATAGAGATGTTTGATCTTGAACTTGACAGCTCAGAGGCTGCTCACATAGAACATGACACACTCGGACCCAACAAAAGGAAGAAGACTGAAGAGGTCCAAGACTTAAGAAGTGCCTCAGGCAGGACTGCTTCAGTATTACCTGATCGATGGGGTGATGATGAAGTAGAAGAGATAGCTAGCAAAGAAGCTGAACAAAAACAAGGCAAAGTAACACTGCCTAGAGATGAGACCGGTCCCTTGAAGAAGAGGAAGGTTTCTCCCATGAAACCTTATTCCTGGAAGAAATACAGAGCCACCATGACTAAGATGAAGACTGTGCTCACTACCGATGATTTTGACATCATCATAGAATCCCTAAACGACACCTCATAGAAAATCATGGAAAAATAAGAAGCCAAGCAGGAGGAAATGTATGACACAATTGAGGTTGAACGTCGACGGGTACAGCAAGCCCTTCAGTCCAGTCGCACAATTTCCATTGCGCCCCTTCCATTGGGAGAACCAGAGTTGGGATATGGGCCAGCCCAACTCCATCGACTAGTAGATGTAACCGAAGCTCGCCTTCGTCGAGCATAATAAGAAATAGAACAAGCCACCTAGGCCTTGAAGCAAGTGCAAGAAGTACTCGTAGAACAACGTCGACTTGAAGAGAAGGAGAATGTTTCTCTCTAGATGAAGTTTCAAAAGGAGAAAGCACAGATTCAACAAGAAAAGGAACAATTGCTCGCATAGTAGCTCAAAGTGAAAGAAGCAGTCAACATAGCACTCTACTTTGTGATAGGCTTAGAACCACAGGAAGAAGACTGCATCATGCATCAAGTAGAGCAGCTCGCAGAAGCTATCCAACAACTACAACAATGAATAGTAGACTTAGAGCTCTGCATAGTTCTCGACACTCTGCAGGATGTAAGGGATCAAAGAGAAGCAACTACTTGAAGCGCAAATGAAAGAATCAAGGACTTCTCCATGGAATGTAAGCAATTGAGTGATCCCAGTTCCCAGACGTATGAGCGACTCACTGAGCATCCATAATTGAAGACACTGGAGTCACAACACCAAGAGGTGAAGTATCAAGCAGAAACAATACAGGCGCAGTTGAAGCCCCTGTCAGTTGTTGAAAGGATGAAGCGATCCCAAAAGAAACGCATTGCCCAACAATAGGTCCACACCATTCATAGAAAATTCATGGAAGTGACTCAGAGGCTCCAACCTGTATAGGATGAGGCTTACCAACTGTTCATAGAGATCGAATATTGAGGAGCATAACTAGAGCAAGTCGTCACTGCAACTAAACAACGACTAAAGGGACCTGTCAATGAAGAAATCATACAGGAGTTCGTTGAACAGGAGGCCATGGCATAGCAACAAGTCGAAGCAGCTCGAGCCAATCTCGAGGCTTTTGAAACTGAGCTACCCAGATCAGAGTGACTCGGGATGATTCACAGGTGAGTGTTGGGGGCCTGTTGGCCCTTGACCAAGTTTTGAGGATCTTTGGTCAGGTTTGACCTATTTTTGGGACTTCGAGAGGCTGTCGAAGGCGAAGCACAAGATGAAGCGGAGATCGCGGGATCTCGGCCCCTTTTAGGGCCCTTTTTGGGAATCAGGATTACGTAATGAGTATGGGGATGTCGGCCCATGGGTTTACTCATGCTTAGGCCTATTTTGTAATTTAATTATAAATAGAAGGCTGAGCAATGTAGGAATTAGTTCGATCTATGTGATTGAAAGTGCTAAGTGCTGAGTAGAGATTTCTTTTGTGCATACTGTATGAGGCTTGCAGAACTCAGTGCAAGTGAGTGTAAGAGATTGAGAAGAGGCTTAGTGATGTAACCTAGCCTGGGGAAGGAGGATCTAGCAAGGTGCACAAATCTCCTGTCCTCTGCGAAGTATGGTTTTTTTGTATCTGTGCATGTAACTGATTGAAGAAGCTAATAAATAAGATGAAGAGTTGGTGGACATAGCCCCAAGGTGGGGGTGAACCACGTACATGTTGTGTTGCTCTACTTTGTACGATGTATTGATGTGTTTTTATGTTAACTTTCTTAGTGCTTCGATATAGATGAATGGTGGATATATATGTTAATGCTATGTGCTTAATAGTATGGATGAATACTAGATTTGGCCTATGTGGATGTGCTTAGTGATTGAATATAGTAGATCTGGTTAAATATTGCAATGCTCTGTAATTAGGGTTTAATTGTGCTGTAAACTAAGACTAGATATTGATGAACTACAACTACTAAGTGCCATTTTAAGGTGTTACAATCACAGATATGTGTCCTAGCTAAGGTTGCAGACACTGGAGTCCTGCAACCACCCCTGCCTCTACCTCGGGTGAGACTTCATCTGCTTCACAGGTGTTGTTGAAAGGGCTGGTAGTTAGGGTTTTGTTGGTGTGTTGTTGTAGCGTTGAACCTTGGGTCTGCCCCTGTGCCAACAGTAAAATATAAATCTACTAAAATCTCATTTTTCAAATATTTTGATTTTTTTTATATTTCTATAGAAATGCACACCACCTTTACAAAAATACACTCAATACAATGAACATAAACACAAATTATGATTAATTTTTTTAAGACTATTTATTATCTCCTTTATCTCTTCATAGGATTATATTTCATGAATGAATCACTGGCACAGTGAGAAAAGATGCGACCACACTACCTCCACCTTGTCGAGCTCTCCTGCTCACATGATCGTTCGATTTCTCTTACGAGCCGAATTAGCTCTTTAGATCCCCTGTTAGAATCCTCTCTTCTAAAACCCAATCCACATGTCCTTTCTTCTTTCCTCATGGCCTCTGCATGAGCCGTGAATAATTTCCCCACAGGAAACTGTTATCGAGGTTTGGGGTTTCGAGCTTCCTGATGTCGAGAGTTTATCACCTCTCGATTCCCCGATTCCCGACAAGCGCCTTTCCTCTAAGCACTAGCCCTCCTGAGCTAAGATTCCACCATATGACCACTACCTCCATGACCATGGCCTTACCTCCTCTCGAGGCTACTCCTATCGGAGTTTTGGCATTTTCAATGTCAAAATGCACATGTCCATGGGACTCGCGATATGTCGATCCCCGATGCGCTCTTTTTCTGAGCTTTAGCCCCTTCCGGCTATGTAATGGTCCATGTGACCGCTCCCCATATGACCGTAGCTATAACTCCCATCGAGGTTTCGGGGTTTTCAATACCACAATGAACCTGCCCACAGGACTCACGATCCTCCGATCCCCGATATGCTCCTTTTCTGAGCTTTAGCCCCTCCTGGCTATACTATGGTCCCTGTGACCATTACTGTATGATCATATCCATATACCTTCCCTTGGGATTTCAGGGTTTGCGATGTCAATATGCATGCACCCTTGGAATCCACGATATGTTGATCCCCGACTTCCTCCGTATTCCTAACATGTGTCCTTTACAGATGGACGGTCCAGGTTCTGTGTCGGGGTTTCCACTATGGATTTTCTCGATTCTTTGTCAATGGGAATACCGATATGCCGATTCTTGATGCGCCGGTCCTCCGACAGCTCCCGGTCTTTGACCTGCCACCTGTACTCCTTTTACTTTTCCTCTGGCTCACACGCTCTTGTGCCTTATCAGGAAATCGGGTTTCGCGATTTCACAATGCCTGATGAGATTGTTCACGGGACTCCCGATATCCCGATCCCAGATATGTCGATAGATGGCCTCCCTTTCAGGTCTTTTCCCGGTGGCACTCGATTTCTACCACGCATCCTGTTCAAGATGGACGGCTCTGATCTCGTGTCGTGTTTTTGAGGTTTGCGGTGTCCTGGTTCACATGATCTCGAGAATCTCGATTTCCCGAGTGCTGATATCTCGATGGCTGTCGAGACTGCTCCTCTATCTATGAGAGCTTAACCCCCGTGCAACTTCCTGCAGATTCGATGGTTGTCGGGTATCTGCTCCAGATATGACGGCTCTGATCCGTTTTCCTTCCCTGCACTCCTCCAGATGCTTAACCTCTGCACACCTTCTCCCGATCCAACGACTAACGGGATTTCTGAGTGAGATCCGACGGCTGTCAGTCTCCTCCTTCTGTAGACTCCTCCTGAGCTCCTCCTGGACGTAAACTCCTCAACGGTCCGGATCTCTTTACCTGCCGAGCTAAAGGCTATTGTGCTCTCACTTGAGCTTCCTGCACGCTTTCCTTCTATGCACTTGGAAGAAATTCAATTCCTTCCAGGCCTCAAACTTTATCTTCTTTCCCCAACGGGCTCCCAAACCTTGAGCTTCACCGCGTGTGTACAAACGCTTACTCCTCCTGAGATTTTCTTCTCCTTTCGAATCCTTCTCTTCTATTCTCTTCTCTGCTCTACATGCAGATCCTAACACCACTTACCACCTTTTCAAAATGAGATATGAAAATCACTTTTACCTGAGGGGCTCAACCGAGTGCTTTCCTCTATGTCTACCTACTCTAATAAATTACATTCAATGGCTATCTAGTCCAGCGCCTGGATCTAGATCTCAGCCGATCTTGGCATTAAAGCCGATCTACCCAATGCCTTCACAAAGGCACGGCTTCCATGGCTCACCAGCCTAGACATTAAATTACATTCAATTTCAAATTTGAATGAGGACTGGGCCTCTCTTTTAGCGTGCGATTTGAATTCGCTGGCATGGCTGGCTGGCTGGCTGGCTGACGTGGAGAGATGCTCCTGCATCATACTCCTCAGCTGCAAAAAATCATGAGCTCCTACTCATGCGCTTCCCCTCTAAGCTGTTGGAATCCTCCTGGATCCCAAATAAGCCTTTGGAGATTTTCATCCGCTCCACTCTGCTGTTGCTGCTGCTGTCACTGTGCTGCTGCCGCTGTTGTTTCTCTTCTGCTCATCCTCTCCCTGCTGGCAGTCTCTGCTGACTCCAACATCAGCTCCATGATTTCACTGATCACTTTGTCCAGCTGCTCCAGTGGCTGGTTTTGTTCATGCAGTCTCCTCAGCTGCAAAAATTTTTGGCCATTGGGCATATCATCATGATCTCCCATGTCCTCCTCGTTACCTGTTTCCAACCTCACCTGTTGGATGTTCCTTCCCTGCACTCTCATCCTTTCTTCCAGGGCTTCTATCTACTGCCACAGCTCGACAAAACATATGTTGTTTTCCTATTCCTCTTCTTCTCCTACTGCAAACGCCCACGTTGCAGTCTCTTCAGCTTCATCGCTGAATGCGTTGAGCCATTCCTTGGAATGCTCACTCTCTTCTTGCACTTCTGCTTCTTCTTCTGCTATCAGCTCCAATGCTACAATGCTCTCAGTTCGATGGCTGAAATCATTGAGTCATTCCTCAGAACACTCCTTCTCTTTTCTTTCTTCTGCTCGGGCAGTCTTCACCATCTGCACCAATTCTTCTTGGACAGTCTCAGCTGACTGTTCTGCTGTTGCACCATCTGCAACACAAATTTCTGCCTCCTCCTGGGCATATAGTAGGAATATTTGAATTCCCCCAATCATCACTCGGCTCCTCATATCTTCCTCCTCTTCTGTCAGCTGCACTTGCTGATCTAAGTCCATCTTTGAGCTCACTTGCTCTGTCAGCTCCCCTGGCTGATTCCAACTCACTTCTGAGTTTATGATACCCACAGATAGTCTCATCTGCTCATCCCTGCCCACCTGGAAATATGGGATGTCTCTGTTGCCCTCCTGGCAGACTATGAGATCAACCGACCCCATCTTCATCAGCACTCCTTGTTGAATTGAACTCTCCATGAGACCTTCATATGGTCTCACCTGTTTATCTCTGCCCACCTGGTAGTCCAAGATGCTTCCGCTACCCTTCTGGCAATCTTTGACATCCCGCAGCGATCTCCTTTCGTTTCCCAGCTGGCAATGTGAAATTCCCTGGCTGTCCTCCTGACAGTCCGTGAGATCTCATAGTGATCTCAATCTGTTGCCCTCCTGGAAAATGGGAATTTCTACTTCTCTGCCCTCCTGGCAGTGCTTGAGATCCTCAACCGATCCCAATTTAAGTTCAAAATCATCGAGACTTCTCCCAGTCTCTGGCTCACAGTGATAAATCATCTTTTCCTCTGTGGCCTTGAGGTTTTCAACATACCTCAACCATCTCTTTAACAGCCTGCGCTGTCTCATGACCAGCAACTGCTTTACTGGCCACTTCACTTTTTCCTTCTCCATGGGCAACTCGCGCATCCGTCTCCTCCTCCTATCCTGTCGCATCCGCAGTTCGAGCCTCTCTATGTATGTCTTTAATTCATAGAGGTCTTTATCCATTTCTCTATCCATTTCTGCAAGCTTTTCTGCCTTGCTCTTCTTCTTCCCAGCATGCCTATGGTCTTCAGTAACCATGGTGTTGTTTTTCCTAGCAAACCTGCTGTCACTCTACATCCCGAGTGTTTCCAGCTTCATTCTACAGTCTCCCTGACTGTCTTCCTTACAGAGTCCTCCAACGCTCTGTCTTCCTCCTGCTTTCCTCTCGCTTCACTTGAAATATACAGATGAAATTCCCGCTCTGATACCACTTGACGCAGTGAGAAAAGATGCGACCACACTACCTCCACCTTGTCGGGCTCTCCTGCTCACAGGATCGTTCGATTTCTCTTACGAGCCGAATTAGCTCTTTAGATCCCCTGTTAGAATCCTCTCTTCTAAAACCCAATCCACAAGTCCTTTCTTCTTTCCTCACGGCCTCTGCATGAGCCGTGAACAATTTCCCCACAGGAAACTGTTATTGGGGTTCAGGGTTTCGAGCTTCCTGATGTCGAGAGTTTCTCACCTCTCGATTCCTTGATTCCTGACGAGCGTCTTTCCTCTAAGCACTAGCCCTCCTGATCTAAGATTCCACCATATGACCACTGCCTCTGTGACCGTCGCCTTACCTCCTCTCGAGGCTACTCCTATCGGAGTTTCGACGTTTTCAATGTCAAAATGCGCATGTCCACGGGACTCGCGATATGCCGATCCCCGATGCGCTCCTTTTCTGAGCTTTAACCCCTTCCAGCTATGAAATGGTCCATGTGACCGTTCCCCATACAACCGTAGCTATAACTCCCATTGGGGTTTCAGGGTTTTCAATACCACAATGCACCTGCCCACGGGACTCGCGATCCTTCGATCCCCGATATGCTCCTTTTTCGAGCTTTAGCCCCTCCTGGCTATACTATGGTCCCTATGACCATTACCGTATGACCATAGCCATATACCTTCCCTCGGGGTTTCAGGGTTTGCGATGTCAATATGCATGCACCCTTGGAATCCATGATATGCCGATCCTCGACTTCCTCCAGATTCCTAACACGTGTCCTTTACAGATGGATGGTCCAAGTTCTGTGTCGGGGTTTCCACTATGGATTTTCCTGATTCTTTGTCAACGGGAATACCGATATGCTGATTCCCGATGCGTCGGTCCTCCGACGGATCCCGGTCTTTGTCCTGCCACCTGTACTCCTTTTTTCCTCTGGCCCGCACGCTCTTGTGCCTTATCGGGAAATCGTGTTTCACGATTTCACAATGCCTGATGCGATTGTTCACGGGACTCCCGATATCCCAATCCCCGATATGCCGATAGATGGCCTCCCTGTCAGGCATTTTCCCGGTGGCACTCGATTTTTTCCACGTGTCCTCTTCAAGATGGACGGCTCTGATCTCGTGTCAGGGTTTTGGGGTTTTCGGTGTCCCAGTTCACACGACCTCGAGAATCCTAATTTCCCAAGTACCAATATCCCGATGGTTGTCGAGACTGCTCCTCTATCTATGAGAGCTTAACCCCCATGCAACTTCTTGTAGATCCGACGGTTGTTGGGTATCTGCTCCAGATCTGACGGCTCTGATCCGTTTTCCTTCCCTGCGCTCCTCCAGATGCTTAACCTCTGCGTGCCTTCTCCCGATCCAACGAATGACGGGATTTTTGAGTGAGATCCGATGGTTGTCAGTCTCCTCCTTCTGTAGACTCCTCCTGAGCTCCTCCTGGACGTAAACTCCTCAATGGTCCGGATCTCTTTACCTGCCGAGCTGAAGGCTGTTGTTCTCTCACTTGAGCTTCCTGCGCGCTTTCCTTCTCTGCACTTGGAAGAAATTCAATTCCTTCCAGGCCTCAAACTTTATCTTCTTTCCCCAACAGGCTCCCGAACCTTGAGCTTCACGGCGCGTGTACAAATGCTTACTCCTCCTGAGCTTTTCTTCTCCTTTCGAATCCTCAAAGGATTCTTCAACTTCTGTGCCACTGCAGAGTCTCTCGCACGTAAAGTGCTATCCCTTCTGAGCTTCAGCAAACACTCAGATTCCTTGAGGGATTTTGTTTTCCTTCCTTCTCCCACAAATGGAGGATAAAATGCCTTCCCGACTCTCTTCTCAAGCAACCTCTTGCTGAGTATTTCTGGGTGTTCAACAACCCAATGAAGATCCTTCAGTGGATTCTTCCTCAATTCATGGAACTCAAAGAGTTCTCTTCTTTCCTGTGCCTATCTGCACAATGTCTCGATGCCCTTCTGGCAGAGTTCTCCTCTTCCACAGAACATTCAATAGTTCTGTCCCTTTCTCCTTGAGCACTCCTTACACCTGCTCAATGCCCACCTGGCAGAGCTTCTACAGAACTCCTCAGAGATTCTGTCTTCTTTCTGAACTCATGGTCGAGTTCTTCTTCAGCACCCCGTGCTTACGCTCAAATTCCCACCTGGCAGAGCTCCTACAGAATCCTCAGTGATTCTATCTGCAACTGTGTCTCAGATACACAGCCCTACCTCCAAGGTGTTCAACGACCTTGAGGTCTTCCTCCTTGAGTTATTGATTCCAATTTCTGTGTCTCAACACATCTTTGTCTGACTCTGCAGAGTTCAGAAGTGCATCCTCTATGCACAACTCTCAGAACCCGCAGTGTTCTGTCACACCCTCCTGGTGTGAAACCTCAAAGACCTTCAACCCTGAAATCAAACATCCCCTGCAATTGCATGATAACAACACACAAATACAACATATAATGAACACTCATAGACATGCATATAAAACAGAACACATGCAGGAAAAACTGCTTCTGTTTATATTAAAAAATGGCAAATGCCTGTATCTTTACAATGGTGTTCCTGAGCTCTCCTCGACTCTTCTCTTCTCTGCTCTACATGCAGATCCTAACACCACTTACCACCTTTTCAAAATGAGATATGAAAATCTCTTTTACCTGAGGGGCTCAACCGAGTGCTTTCCTCCAGGTCTACCTACTCTAATAAATTACGTTCAATGGCTGTCTAGTCCAACGCCTGGATATAGATCTCAGTCGATCTACCTAATGCCTGCAAAAATGCACGGCTTCGATGGCTCACTAGCCTAGACATTAAATTACATTCAATTTCAAATTTGAATGATGACTGCGCCTCTCTTTTAGCGTGCAATTTGAATTCACTGGCGTGGCTGGCTGGTTGGCTGGCTGACGTGGAGAGATGCTCCTGCATCAATCACACAATATTTACATTAAATGAACATGACTAAACTGCTAAAGAATGGGAAGAAATGCAAACCAAAATTTTCAAAATCACCTAAACACAAAATACATAATTTACATTAAAAAAAAATAACAAATATGTTAAAAATAATTAAAACATGTCATCACAATTTACATAAGAAAAAAGTAATGAATATGTTAAAAATAATTAAAACATGTCATCATAATATTATGAAGTCATTGTTATAATTGAAATTTAACCATTTGGAAAATTTGAATTCTACGCATAAAACATAGTGTTGCATTAGTCTTACGTGGCTAAGGAAAATGCACGCATGAAATGTTCAAATTTATGAATTGTAAAATAAAATGGTAATAATTTGGATCATTTAACCTTTCCAATAATTCATAATGTTTATAGTTTTCATTATTGTTACCATCTACAAGAAATAAACTTATCAAAATGCCACTTTTGTTGATTCACAATGCTTTTAAATCAAGTTAATTAATCTCCACCAAAAGGCATGTCCAATTCAAACTACTCACTATTTTTTTAATCTAAAAATTAACAAATGTTCCTTATGAGCTGTTTCACCTTCATACTTTTTTTTATTAGTCCCTGCTTCCGGCCAAGGCGGGGACTATAGTTTGACTGCCTATTAATCCATGCATTTTAATTTATTAGTTGGTGTATTTTGGAGTTCTCTAAAATATTTCGCAACCAATTACTTAACTTATTTTCACAATATTTTTAAAATTTAATTTAAAAAAAAAAAAAATTATTTTTGGAAATTTTGAATTTGTAAGTTTTAATTTTTGATTGGCCAATGCATTGTGATAATAACATAATTTCCTATGGTATGTTTAATATATTTTTAGTATTTTTCAGATTTATAAAATAATTTGAAAATAAAAAAAATTGAAAAACTGACACGCACTGACATGCAAGCATGCAAGTTCTTGGCAGCAAAAGAATCAAGTGGTCACTGCACTAATCAATGTCGATGCATGTCCTCACCACCCCGCCTTGAAAGCTAAAGAGTGTGCCCTTTCTCTTCATCGCTTGCAAGAGTCTCAAACCATTGATACATACCTGCGTACATTGATACATACCTGCATTAATGTATGACCACTGATACATACCTGTTATTAATGTATGTGAATGCCACATAAGACAACTTGAGTGTAGACGAAAGATCTTTGTATGCGAATGCCACATAAGATAGCTTGAGTGTAGACGGAAGATCTTTGGCTTCAATCAACCGTTTGGTTTGGTCTGGATTTAATGTGATGTAGAGATTGATGCAGAGACGAGGCCTTGATGATTATTGGTCTAGATTTAACATGATGCAAATGCGAGCCCTTGATGATTTCCATGAGTTATTGCAGCGAACTTCAACCCTTGTTACAAAATTCCTATCGAAGATGAAAGGCTATAAGGAAAAGTCTTTGAAACATAACCAGACAGTCTATTTGCAGACTTGGGTTAGCGTATCTCTCTGGTAAGTAAGTCGCTACAATATCTCTATCCATTTAATTAAAACTTTATTTTATTGCTTCATTATTTTCCTACCAAGAACAATAAGAACAATAAAGGGAAGATGTACCAGGTTTCAAATCCTATTTTATTGTTGCGGCGACATTGTGGCATAGCCCACGAAACCATTCTCTATTGTAGTAGTTGAATATGCAGTTGCAGTGACACTGTCTCTTTAAGAACTTCACTTATTGGCTGACATTACATGCATATTCATCAAGCGGATCACGAAACCAGTCGTTATTTCTGACATGATTGTGGTTAAATATGTTGTTGCATTGGCACTATCGCATAGCCCATGGAACCATTCACTACTAATTATATGCTTCCTACAACTTTTGCTATCAGATGCTTTACAAACGTGCATATTCAATGGAAGCAAATTTGTATCTTGATCTTTCAATTTTGTGCCCCAAAGCATAAATTCTGTATACTTACTGCCATCCAAAGTGGTTTTTAATTGTGGGGAAACCGACCCTATTTTAGATACGATACTATCCTCTCTACGAAATGAGATGATAATAATTGTGTATGTAATTTGTGAAGCATCCTATCTAGACCTAGATTTCCCAATAAATTGACAGACCGATGAATGAAATTTTTTATATAGCACTATCATTCATTATTATTTGCATTCATTCTTTATTTGCATTTCTACGAGGATTCTCAAACATCCTACTTATGGTAGACTTCTACTACAATGGAAACATGATTCCTGAGAGAATGAATAGTGCGTGACACGTAGAAACACATGGCAGTCGTGTTACTTCTCTCATTTAACTATTCCATTCTCTATTATACCACCATTACAGTTACATTTATAGAGAACATAAAAAACAAAAAAGATAATTAGAGTCACAATGGATATGTGCTCGCTCATGAAAACATGATGGAGGTGGGGTTGGGATGTGGAACTATTAGTCCCCCCGTTTCTCATGTTGCCTTCTGCAATTTTTTTCTCCAAACTCTTATGAATGTCTTTCGTCAGCTGCTCAATGTCTGTTTGGGCAAAGGCAGTTCTCATCACAGGACCATCTTCGGTCATAGACCAAGTGAAGTTTTGAAGCCGTGAGATGCATATAATATATGGGTGTAGGTCGGTTCATAAGTATCTAGGATTTTCTAAACGATCTCTATAATGAATGTTTTATAACTACATTGATCTTTGAAATGTTTTTTGGGAGTGTAACATTGATATATGAAAGTTTTTTTGGGACTGTAAATCCCATTAACCTTGGGCTCCACTCTCTCTTATTTCCTCAATAGTTGAGGTGATCTTCGTATTACTTTTGAATATAATTCATTTCTAAATAAATAACTCATGACTCATGCCATTATCCCAACTTTACCAACTTTTTGTCATTATACCAACTTTTTTCATAAATATGTGAAATGGATGGAAATAAATTAAATCAGACTACCTGTCAAAAAGATTATACAAGACTCTTCAAAATCCTTGTCCATCCCATTACTTTGAATAACATTATCCATTTCTTTTAATTTGATGATGCAAAAAGCATGGACTATGTTGGCAACTCTTAGATTATGTTCTCACAATTTAACTTAATTTTTCATAAAATATGTGACATTCATAAATTTTAGTTTGCATAAAATGTCTAACCTTGAGAAAAGAGATCTTATGATGGCCAACTCACTACCAGAATTTTACGATGGATGAATCAACACTGGAATCTCCTTGAAAAACATATGGAATAGATATACATGAGCAACTTTGAGCATCACACTACATTATAACTTCGCTAAATTATCATTGATATCAACATTCAATGGCTAGATTGTTGTAGGATTTTGGAATAGCGCCTATGGAGAGCATGTGCTCCGATGTTCATAACTAGGACTTCAATTCTGCTATATATAGTTATGTTACTATTTATGACTCCCAAGAACAAGTATGAGGGAGTTGAATCCATGGCATCATTTGTTTTAATTTTCGTCTTAGTGTTTTCATTGCATAAGTGGTTGACACCCTGGATGCTATTTAAAGAGGAGGGCGATGAAGAACAAAATATCTGGCCCAACCAGGCGGACATAAATTACAACACCTTTAAGATAGTTGAGAGAGACATTGAATACAACAACCCATAGTTGGTGGAGAGGTTCACTATTTGTCTCGTCGATTTTATAAACGAGGAGTGGGTTGTTTTTCTGTTGCCATGCTTACATTATTTTCACATACACTGCATTGGCCCCTGGATCCGATATCATTCCAACTGCCCCTCATGTAGGAGGTGTTAGAATTGTCAATGCAGAAAACACAATTCACAATGATAATTAACAATCACACACAGATAATAGACACATGGATTTCATGTGGTTCACCCAAACGTTGGGCTATGTCTGTCAAGCATAGGCATCGGTTGCCTTATTATTTAGATCATGGAGATTACATCAGATTGGCAAGTTCTCACTCTGTCTCTCACACTCAGTCGTTTTTGCCTCTACAGGCTTACATGCATTTATATACATTTACAAGGAACTGAATAATAAATGAAATCCCTATCTATATTCTAACTTGGTCTATTTGGTTGTAACCAATGCAGAATAATAGGATCCAAATATGTTCTTGGTAATTCGTTGTCACCAAATCCCAACAATCTCCACCTTGACAACAATTAACTTGATACCTTGCTCCTTCCTTTTGTTCATCACCTTTTTTGCAAGCCAAGAGAAGCCAAGCACCAATGCATCTTCTCTAATGAAATTGGTTTCATGATCTCACCTGTGTGACTTGCACGAGTTTGGATTTCCTGGGTCACTCCACCTCCAACATGTCTTCCACAACTGTGTTGTCAGACACATTTAGTGATCGATCTCCTCCTATCCAAGACACCTGCAAAATATACATTACAATTATCATAGACCATCTCAGTGTAACAATTATAGATGACATTTGTGCTTCTCAAATGCTGAAGCACCCATTTCACTGCAACACCTGAAATTGTCATGTATCTGACAACATAATTAGCATGTGAAACATCGGTTCTTAACCATTTCATCACATACAACAGACCTCCTACTAAACTTACACGAGACACAACCTTTTCTTCTTTATAGAAAGGCCATATACTTGAAGAAAACTTATAATGGAAAACAAGAGGGATAAAAACTGGTTTTACAATGTTCATACTGAACTCCAACCACAGCTTACCATTACCATCTTTGTGTACTTCTATGCCCATAATTTGTTTTGCTACTCCTTGATCCCTCATCTGAATTGTCCTGTCCACCTGAGTCAATTTATTACTGATTTTATCCATGCTTCGGCTTGCATCAAGCATATTATCAGCAAAGAACATCAAGACTATGAATGTACTATAAACCATATAGTCATTCCTACCCTTTGAAAAATTCAGACTCACTATGAAGGATTCAAACATCTTGTATATTTGCATGGGTACCATTAGGCCATACAATGAATTATCTAGCATGCAAACAAATTTACCATTGCTATATTGAATCAACCCTTTTGGTTGCTCCATACATACAATATTTCTGTCAATGATGACCTTGTGAGAAGTAGGATCCCACAAACAACATCCCTTTATACCATCATCATAACTTGCAGAGATATAAAACAAGCAAGAATTCAGAAACAAATATTTTAAGTCTGGAACTGATTTACCTCTTACCAGTACCTACAATTCTTTCTTGCTCTTATGACCTTGATGCTTTTTCCATAAACAAGAAGATACATCTGTCACTTCAGATGCTACTTCAGTACTTCCTTCCAGCTTATAAAGGTTATCAACCTTTGTTTCCTTCATCACTACTAAACTACATTTCGACAATGTGAGAGCTCCACCTTGACCTGTATACTTATATCCATAAGAATCCAACACTCCCAATGAAATCAAATTTGATTTAAGATCAGGTATGTATCTAACATCCATTAATTCCCTAACAATACCATCGAACATCTTGATTCTAATATTTCCAACCCCAATATTTTTACAAGGAATACCATTTCCCATAAACACTACACCCTCATCAACAGATTGGTAATAAATGAACCAATTTCTATGTGAGCACATGTGGTGGGAGGCACCTGAATCTAATTACCATTCTTCTTGATATTGTAAATGATTAGAAATAGAAAAAAATTGATCAATCATACCTAAATTTGTTACAGCCAAATTTGCTTCCTTCGTAGAGTTTTCCTCAGAGTCCTTTCTCTTCCAGCAATCTTTCTTGAGATGTCTTGTTTTTCCACAATACGAACATTTTGCTTTACCCTTTTTGTGTCTTGACTTAGATCAGAAAGAACTTCTCTCATTCTTCTCTATGGTTCGACCTCTGATCAACATCGCTTCTGAAGTTGAGGTTTCTTTACTAGATTTTCTCCTCATCTCCTCAGCCAACAAAGCTCCCACAACAGAGTCATAATATAAAACTTATGTTGAGCTAAAGCTAATAGAGGTGACTAGATTATCCCAAGACTCAGACAATGAACACAATAGTGTAATAGCCTTATCCTCATCTTCGAATTTAACTTCCATACTAGTCAAGTGAACTATAAGGGTATTGAAAGTATTTAAATGGTCAACAAATTTTGTACCTTCTTTCATCCAAAAATTGTACAATTGTCTCTTCAAGTAGATTCTGCTCGTCAAGGATTTCATCATATATAGACTTTCCAACTTCGTCCACAAACCGACTGCTGTCTTCTCCGAGACAATATTGAACAAAACATCATCGGCCAAACACAGGCATATGGCACTCAGTGCTCTCGCATCCATCTCATCCCAATCATCATCTGTTATGGTCGTGGGTGGCTTTTCTTTTCCCAAAAGTTCTTTCACCACGCCTTGTTGGACGAACAAATCATGCATCTTGAGCTTCCAGAGCTCAAAGTTGTTTTTATAGCTGAACTTTTCAACTTCAAACTTCGAACTCTGCATCTTAGCCATTAGCACAAAATCTCCTAATGTCCACTGCTTATAAAACCCAAATCCCTTTGAAAAATATGTGAAGGAATGAATGGTAAAAGGTTTAATTAAAAAACTTTTAATAATTTATAAAAAGGTTTAATAAAACATCCACCTTTTAAAATTCATCCATCCTTTTATGCATGCAATATTCCATACTATATTCCAAATATATTAATTGCTTTTATACCTTTTAAAAGAAACCTCCAATTGAATTTTAAAAAACATGTTGGTTGTGAAGCCTGATTATCTTCCTGATTCAGAGGTCTTTTACTTTCAGCCGTGTTTATACGCCATGAAGTATTTACATCCCAGAAGTATGTACACTCTTCCACGTGGGGGAGTGCAGAGGGGGGGTACCCCCTCTGCGGGGTTCGGGGGGGCTATCTTCTCGGCTGGGGGTTTGGGGGCAAGCGGGCCCCCAGTGGGGGTTCGGCGGTGAAGCTCCCAAAGGAAAAATTGCCTTGTAAATGTATATTGTAATTTCGTTGTAAATATGGACCGTTCATTATAAGGTCGTAGATTTAACGATAGAGATTATGTTAGGGTTTTTTTTCCCTAGAAGGCAACCCTCTTTTATGAGGGAAATGTATTGCGGCTATGGTTGATGGTGAATATTGTATTTTGAGATAAGAGACTATGAGAGAAAGAAGAGGAAGTTACAACGAGTTTGTTTTAGGTTGTATCCCTTCATATGATGGATAATAATAAAGGAAGGACCTGGAAATTTCTCTAGTGGATGTAGCCCACACTGGGTGAACCACGTAAATCTGTGTCTCTATTGTATTGTGTATCTTTTGGGTTTTTTTTCCGCATTTGTTTTATTTTATTTATCCACGATCCTGTTTTTCTAATAACTGGTATCAGAGCGAAAGGTAGCTCGCAGGAAAAGAGGGTTCCTAGTTTGAGTGGGAGCAATGTCGGAAGATGGAAAGTTTAGGGTCAAGAAATTTAATAGCCAAAACTACCAGTTATGGAAGATGTAGATGGAAGACTATTTATATCAGAAGGATCTATTCCTTCCATTGGGCAGAATAGAAAAGAAGTCGGTGGCTATGAAGGATGAAGAATGGGAGATTCTTGACAGAAAATCTCTAGGGATGATACGGCTGAGCCTGGCAGCATTGGTGGCTTTCAATATTTCCAAAGAAAAGACAACGAAGGGTTTGATGGATGCATTGGCCAAATTGTATGAAAAACCCTCGGCGTCCAATAAGGTATTTCTAATGAAGATATTATTTAATATGAAGATGTCGGAAGGTGGGTATGTTACAGATCATTTAAATGATTTTAATACGGTTACTAATGAACTAAGTTATGTAAAAGTAGACTTTGATGATGAGGTCAGGGCTCTTCTAATCTTATGCTCATTGCTAGAAAGATGGAATGGCTTGGTCATGGCTATAAGTAACTCTGTCTCTGGTTCAAATACTTTAAAATTTGATGATGTTGTTGGTGTTATCCTTAGTGAGGAAATGCGACAGAAAAGCACAGGTGAGACATCAAGAAATGCGTTGAACATGGAGAACAGGGGAAGACAAAAGGATAGAGGAAAGGGTTTCGGGAACAGTGAAAATTCTAGGAAGGGCAAATCCAAATCCATACTTGGAAAGATAGAGTGTTGTTATTGTGGGAAGAAAGGACATATGAAGAAAGATTGCAGAGCTCCAAAGAAACAAAGAGATGGACAGCTAAAGAGAAATCAGGAAGCAAATGTAACAAGTGATGTGTTACAAGATGCTCTGATTCTTTCTGTAGATAATATTTCTGAGTCTTGGGTAGTAGATTCAGGGGCTTCATTTCATGCCACACCCCATAGGAAACATTTTCTAGATTATGTTCAAGGTGATTTTGGACAGGTTCATTTGGGTGACGATGCACCATGCAAAATTGTTGGAATGGGAAAGGTAAAAATAAAGCAACACAATGGAAACCAATGGTTGTTGAAAGAGGTAAGACATATTCCATATTTAAGGAAAAATATAATTTCAACAGGGCAATTGGAAAGTGAAGGTTGTATATCCATATTTATAGATAAGACGTGGAAGGTCATCAAAGGATCATTGGTGATAGAGAAAGGAGAGAAGGTAGGTGCATTGTATTTTTGTACTGGTAATACCGACTCTTCTATCTCTTTAGATTCTACAGGAGTGGATACAACACTGTGGCATCATAGGCTTGGACACATGAGTGAGAAGGGGATGAAGATACTTCACAAAATAAATTTGTTTCCAGATCTTAAACAAATTGATTTGGACTTTTGTGAGCATTGTGTTTATGGAAAACATAAGAGAGTCAGATTTCTCAGAGTCAGAAAATAAAAGAAGAGTGAAAGGTTAGAACTTGTGCATACAGATGTATGGGGACTAGCTCAAGTATCATTTCTTGGTGGATCTCATTATTATATTACTTTTATTGATGATGCAACTAGAAAAACTTGGGTTTATTGCATTCGATAAAAATCTGATGTTTTTGATACTTTTAAGAAATGGAAATCTTTGGTTGAGAATGAGACAGGAAAAAAGGTGAAGTGTCTCAAATCATATAATGGAGGTGAATATTGCAGCAAGGAGTTTGATGATTACTGTTCATACCATGGGATTCGTAGAGAGAAGATAGTTCCAAGAACACCACAAGAAAATGGTGTGTCAGAAA
>ML777106.1:722409-776555 GCA_009831015.1 Picea engelmannii | reverse complement strand
TATTATCTTGCTATTGTATGTAGATGACATGCTTGTTGCAGGGTCTAATATGCAGGATATAAATGTGCTCAAGAATAAATTAGCCAATTCATTTGCAATGAAGGATTTGGGTGCTGCAAAGAAAATCATTGGTATGAGAATAACAAGAGACAGGAAAACTCGCAAACTGACATTGTCTCAGGGTGAGTACATAGAGAAGGTGTTAGAGAGGTTTAGAATGCAGAATGAAAAACCAGTTAGTACACCTTTGGCCAGCCATTTCAAATTAACTAAGGAAATGTGTCCAAAGACATAGGAGGAGATAGAATACATGTCCAGGGTCCCATATTCATCAACAGTTGACAGCTTGATGTATGCCATGGTTTGCAGAAGACTAGATATTGCACATGCAGTGGGAGTTGTGAGAAGATATATGAACAATCTAGGTAAAGAACATTGGGAGGCAGTAAAGTGGATTCTCAGATACTTGAGAGGTACTGCTAATCATGCATTATGTTTTGGAGGTTCAGAAACTGTTCTACAAGGATACGTTGATTCAGATATGGTAGGTGATAAAGATAGCAAGAGGAGTAACACAAGGTATGTGTTTACTATAGGTGGAACAACAGTAAGTTGGATTTCAAAACTGCAAAAGGTTGTTGCACTTTCAACAACAGAGGCAGAGTATGTTTCTGCTACAGAGGCTAGTAAAGAGATGATTTGGTTACAGAGGTTTATAGAGGAATTAGGAAAGAAGCAAGAGAATAGTAGGTTGTACTATCACAGTGAGAGTGCCATTCATCTTGCAAAGAACTCAACCTTCCATTCGAAGACTAAGCATATACAGTTGAGTTAGCACTTCATACGATCCACCTTGGAAGATGGACATTTGAAGTTGGAAAAGATACACACTAGCCAGAATCCTACAGACATGTCAACAAAGGAAGTAACCAGGGAGAAACTGAGTTCCTGCTTAGTTTCAGTTGGTCTTCAAGAATGAAGACGAAGATGAGAAATTTTCTAGGTCCAAGAAGGTTTAGAGTCCAGCATATACAACAATGGTGGAGTTGTTGAGATTAGTCTCCAAGTGGGAAATTGTTGGTTGTGAAGCCTGATTATCTTCCTGATTCATAGGTCTTTTACTTTCAGCCGTGTTTATGCCCCATGAAGTATTTACACTGTAGAAGTATGTACACTCTTCCACGCAGTGGAGTGTAGAGGGGGGGTACCCCCTCTGCAGGGTTCGAGGGGGCTATCCCCTCGGCTAGGGGGTCTGGGGGCAAGCGGGCCCCCAACATGGGTTCGGGGGCGAAGCCCCCGAAGGAAAAATTGCCTTGTAAATGTATATTGTAATTTCATTGTAAATCTAGACCATTCATTATAAGGTCACATATCTAACGATAGAGATTATGTTAGGATTTTTTGCCCTAGAAGGCAACCCTCTTTTATGAGGGAAATGTATTGCGGCTATGGTTGATGGCGAATATTGTATTCTGAGATAGGAGACTATGAGAGAAAGAAGAGGAAGTTATAACGAGTTTGCTGTAGGTTGTATCCCTTCATATGCTGGATAATACTAAAGGAAGGACCTGACAATTTCTCTAGTGGATGTAGCCCACATTGGGTGAACCATGTAAATTTGTGTCTCTATTGTATTGTGTATCTTTTGTGTTTTGTTTTCGCATTTGTTTTATTTTATTGCTCCACGGTCCTATTTTTCTAACAAAACATGCCCTTTTAAAAAACATGGGAATAAATTTACGAGAGTATTTTTAACTATTTTAAATTTACCATGCCAATTCAACACTCCGCGAATAAATTACCATGCGAATAAATTAAAGACGAGTCGTGACTTTTGGTTTAAATGGAGTCGTCGCGGCACCAACCGATGTGAGTGGCCTGCGTGCTTGAAAGGGCTGCCGCAAATCATGTATGGCTGGCCTACGAAAATGTGGGAAAAATATATGTGGAGTTGCCACACCTCCCGTTATGGCGGGCCTGCGGAAATTTATAAATTCACCCATGCGTGAAGTGTTTACTAGTGTCTGCCATGACTTTCGAGAAGAGAGACATGTAGAAATTTGGGAATAGACGCATCTCGAGCTATTGCTCTTTCTCCTTTGAATTTTGACGCTCTCGACGTCCTCTCTTCCAACCATTTATGATACCACTTGTTAGATTTGTCAATGCGTAAAACACAATTCACAATGATAATTAACAATCACACACAGATAATAGACACAGGGATTTCATGTGGTTCACCCAATCATTGGGCTATGTCCACCAAGCATAGGCATCAATTGTCTTATTATTCAGATCATGGAGATTACATCAAATTGGCAAGTTCTTACTCTGTCTCTCACATTCAGTCATTTTTGCCTCTACAGGATTACATGTATTTATATACATTTACAAGAAACTGAATAATAAATGAAATCCCTATCCATATTCTAACTTGGTCTATTTGGTTGTAACCAATGCAGAATAATAGGATCCAAATATGTTCTTGGTAATTCGTTGTCACCAAATCCCAACAGGAGGCCCATACAAAGAGCGTCTAAAGCTACATCAGGAGGAAGTGATATCTCAGTGACAATTGTCGAAGGCCTTGCAATCGCGATCGGCTCAATAGTGAATTATCCATGAAACACTAATGCACAAGGTAGAAGTACATCTTAGTTTCTCAAAAGCTTCATGTAAAACAATTTCCAAATGGGTATTGGGTGCCGCTTTTTCTCATAAACCAAATATTATTGAAGGATGTAGAAGTCAATGTCTATCAACTATCTTAGAATGAAATTTGAAATGAAAGTATCCATATTATATGTCTCTTTAATCTCTTTCCAGCTTAGTAACTTTAAAACAAAAAAGTAATTCATAGAAACTGCAAAATGACCTTTCCATTTCCTTGGGAAATCAAAGCCAAGGAAATGTTTCCATGAGGAAATCCTTAAACTCATGAACTGATTATAGATAGTTGATTGCCATCAATCCAACTCTTGATAAGTTGGGTTGTGAATAGATTTGTGAGAATGGTAGTAAGCTGGCTGGAAAGCGATATTCAACACCTGGGTGTTAATTGAATTGAATTATCCAGTGATACTATTTTCCTATCAATATTCATGTTAGTGTAACATTATAACTTCAACTTTAACATTAAAACTTCAACTTCAACTTGACCGATGCTCACCCATCGGGAACTTCGAACATAAGTATACACCTTGTTCAAATGTTATAAGTTTTGTATTTTTTAGTTGAAATTTTACTATTTAAACTAACATTTTTTAATAATAATGTCTAATTAAACATTGAAAGTTTAAAAATTACAAAATAATTAAAATTAAACATTCTAACGTTGGATGAGCACTGCAACCTTACTATTGAAGGCAGGGACTAGCTTCTTTGCAACTATTTTTGGTATTCTCTTATTTTACAAAACACAAAAAAATACTATTTTTACATAGAATGCAAATTAATCCAACATGGCTTAGTGGAGTGCACATTGGCCCTAGGCTATTGGAAATATAAAAATATATCAATCTCCATTATGTCGTATGGTAAAAAAAAACTTTCACATCAATATTTCCTCAAATTTTTTTAAATGTAATATAAAGGACTACCAAAATCTCATTTTTCAATTATTTTCATTATTTTTAACCGTGTTAGATAAATGTACACCACCTTTAAACAAAAATGCATGCTTTAATCTAATCATGAATCGAGATTGTGACTTGAAAATTTTAAAAGATTTTGGATTATATTGTTTATCTCTCCATAGGGTTATATTTCCTGAATGGATCCATAAAAGGTCTTTCCATTCTAATTCAATGGAAAACTTTGAAATTCTTTTATTTTACAAAACACAAAAAATATTATTTTTACATAGTATGCAAATTAATTCAACATGGCTTAGTGGAATGCACATTGGCCCTAGAAAAATGTAGGCTATTGAAAATATAAAAATATATCAATCTACATTATGTCGTATGGTAAAAAAATAAATTCATATGAATATTTCCTCAATTTTTTTAAATGTAATATACAGACCTTAAAAAATCTCATTTTTCAATTATTTTCACTATTTTTAACCGTGTTAGATACATTTACACCATCTTTAAACAAAAATGCATGCTTTAATATTCTAATCATGAATCCAGATTGTGACTTGAAAAATTTATAAGATTTTGGATTATATCCTTTATCTCTCCATAGGGTTATATTTCTTTAACGGATCCATAAAAGGTCTTTCCATTCTAACTCAATGCTAAGATGCAAGCCATAATTTTCAAGAACTTCTAAACATGAAACACATTATTTATATAAATATGAAAAAATGAATATGACTCAAATATCATTAAATCATGTGTTTATAATTTTATAAATTTTATAAAATCATTATGATAATAAAACTTTAACTAAATTTGAAAAAAAAATAAGTTTAAACATAAAATACAGTTTTATAGTATTCATAGGTGGCTCGGGAAAATGCTTGCATTAAATGTTCAAATTCATGATTTGTGAAATCCAATGATACTGATTGGATTATTTTTCTTTACAAACAATTCATAATTTCAATAATTTTCATTAGTTTTACCATCTACAAATAATAAATTTACCAAAATGTCACTTTCCTTGATATTGCACTATTTTTAGGCTAAGTCAATTAGTCTTCACCAAAATGAATGCCCAGGTCAAATCATTAACTATTTTTTTTAATATGAGACTTGATGAATATTCCTCGTGACTTTAATAACCTTGATAAATTTATATATTTTCAATTTAACCTTTAAAAACTCAGCTTTTACAAAATACATCAAAACGTCTCTTTTTACACAATGTAAATTAAGCTAAGTAAAATACACATTGACCCTAAAAAATGCACACCTATGTAAATATGAATGTAAAATAATATATTATTTTAAATATTAATCATCCTCTAATATCACTATTTCCACAATATGTGTTGACTTGTAAGACATACTTCTTCCAAAATGCCATTATCAATGATTCTCACCATTTTGACAATGCTAGAAAATTGCACTACACCCTTACAAAAATGCAAGCCATGAGAAGAATATGAACTTAAATCAATATAAAAAAAATTAAAATGATTATTCATGATATAATTTATCTCTCATAGGTTTATATTTCATGAATTTATCACTAAAGTGTCTTTTGATTTTAAGTGAACATGATTACATCCCCCGGGGTGTAGGGAATTCAGTGATGGAGTGTGTTGTTAAGGCACTCTGTTATGTGAAGTCACCATTTTGAAACGCCATATTACCTTGTGCATCGCTTATGGGGCATCATGGGCACACCTGGAGGTTATAGTTGTAGCATTCAGATAACACGACCCCATGTCATGTGAGTATGTGCCCGACTAGTTGTTGATTCCACTAGTCACAAAACAAATGAACATGATTGCTTAAAAACATGAAAAAATGAAAGCCAAAATTTCACCTGTTTCACAAAAATGCATGCCTAGGCCTCATTAGGACCCCACATTGTGACTTACAGGTTTATTAGCATTCCTAAGAAAATCCCACCCATTTATAAGATTTTTTTTTCCTTTGAATCTAACAAATTCTTGTTGTGTAAAAAACCACAAAATTGTCAATTTCTATAATGTGCTCAAATCAACATTGAATTCCTGAAACCCAATTTGGTAGACTCATCAATCTCCAATAGAAGAGTGGGATAGGTTGAATATTTCATTGGATAAACCACTTCCTCAACCAATGGTTATATAGGTTGTGAAACAACATAGTCAGTGGACACATCACCCTGACCCCAAAAGTAGAGTGGGATTGGTTGGATATTGAAATGGCTCGATCAATTCACTAACCAATGTTTGAATAGGTTGTTGGGAAATTAATTTTGACTTGGTATCAAAAGGTTCTTTAGAAAAATACCACATTCTTAGTACCTTTGGAATAGTAGGGAATAAATGAGTAAGGTGATCTCCCTTGCAAAGATTACTGGGTAACTTAGGCTTTCGTCTTATTCACATAGGTTTCTTAGCAATATTAATTCCCCCAAAATAACTTTCATTGGGTGGTAGATTATACCAATCATGACTCGCAATGGTTGGTTTCTTATCGCCAATATGACTTATAGTGACTAGCTTCTTTCCCCTAATATGACTTGGAGAGGTTGGTAATCTATCTCTAGTATGAATAGCAATGACTATAATTTTTTCCCCACCGCGACTCACAATGGTTGGTTACATGTCTCCAACATGACTTACAGAGGTTGGTGACCCATCTCCAATATGACTTGCAATTATTGGACTTGTTCCCTTAGCATGACTTGAAAAGGTTGGTTTCTTTTATACAACATGATCGACAGAGGTTAGTGACCTTCTATTTTTATTCCTCTTCCTATTCCTTTTAGACTTCTGATTACTAGTAGATACACTTTCACCATATGAGAAAAAAGGTGGAGGAATAGAATCCACTAATGAAGAAGGTAAAGGATCAACATCAACATGATTATCATGACATAATTTTATTATTTGAGAATCATCAGGAGCATTCAGGACATTTAGAGTGGTCCATAAGAAAACCATTAGTCTACATTCAACCCAGAAATTTTCAAAGTGGCTACTAAGGGGTCACCAACGTTTCCAAAGAAAGGAATAACACACGAATCTCGTTGGGAAGGGATCCCTTGGTTGAAATCCCTAAGAACTTTAGTATTGTGTTCTTATGCTCAAGTTTCACCCTTGTTGGATTGTTCATGTCTTCTAGAGTATCATGCACTAGATTTGATGAAATAGTGGTATAAATCCCACTCCTTCTAGGAGGAGGCTCCATGTTTTCAAGCGAAAGACAACAGGTCCTTCTTGACCAATAGATTGATTGGTCAACTACCTTGAATCAACGATACAAATTAAGTGGTAGAGACACAACCTAAGGCAAACAAAACACATAGAGCACACCATTACAAAGAAAATTGAGGCAATATCATAAACAAACCACTTCTTCAAAACTTCAGCTCAGGTGGATTAGGTCCTAATTCCAAAGCAGTGAAAAAGTTAAAAATGGCACCTTCTAGGGGACGATATGGGTTGATTAAGTCCTGAGACTGACCAACGAAGGAGTGAGGAATAGTTATGATAACCTTATCTCAATGTACACCAATGGTACAAGTGTCCTCATGAATATGAAAACCCTCCAAAGGAGACAAGGCGACGATCTATTGTTTTTCCTAGGTACTATGATATTTCCCCTCACATTCACCCCTGTGGAACCTAGGAAAGAAAACTTTGGTACCAATTCACAATTGGATCCTGAGGGTGGACCATCATTAGTTGTAATTGCATGTATGTGTAGAGTAATAAGTCCTGAAGCTTTGAAAATTACTAACACCTCAAGTGACCATGTGGTACTCAAGAACCCCCCAAATACAGAGAAATCCACAAATTTTCAAATAAGAGAAAGATGGGATATCTCCTTCACTTACCCTTACGCAACCTAAGATTTAACTCTTGTGTTAGAGGAGATTCCTCCACAACACTTATGCGATATTGGATTATGATAAGTTGTTAATCAACAATCTATGTTTAAGTTGAGTAGCCTTGAAGATTTAACCCTCCAATCGTGTTCCAAATCCCTACACCCTAGAATAATTGGTGTTGTATGAAATAAACGTCTAGTTAATTTTAAGTAAGCATTCATTTTAGTGGTTATTTTTACTCATAAGGAATGGATATACAACCATTGTTGTTCAAAGACTTTTGTGGAAAAATCACTTATAAGATCATTTTCATATTAAAATGATCTTATTATTTAATGCAAATGAGTCTATACTAAACAATTTTATACAAACTCTTGAACTTTGAAATATTTTTATTTTCTTTTTCAATGCTAAATGGACAACCACCACTTTTTCCTTTTCAAAATAAAAAACTTTACTACTAATGAAAACAAAGAAACTCTAAATGCTCAAAATGCAACTACCTTTTGATATAAATGTGAAAAGAATTATGATAATAATGATAGATTTTTCTTTTTCATTGACAAATGCACTATAGCAAATGAGAAATCAAATTTAATTTATAGAAAGAAAACTATCTTTTCATTTCTTGCTACTAAGAAAAACTAAGCAAAAGACTGAAAAACTAAGAAATATTTTCCTTTAATTGATTAAAAATAAAAATACATGGAAAAAAGATAAGAAAAATCAAATAAAGAACTTCAGACTTCAAGAGATATCATAGGGAAATAAAAAAACCAAAGAATTGAAAATAAATCCTTTCAAACAACCACACAAATCTAAAAAGATTAAAAGAAGATAAACAATCACTAAAAGTTTGTTTTTGTTTTAAATTTTAAAACTTTACCTACTTTCTGAGACTAACAAGAAGCTTTAGAGAACCCCCAAGAGTGCAAGAGAACCCCCATAAAGTAAACACGGGACTTTAAGAGGCCAAAACGTGGGAAAAAACTATTTCCCAAGAGGCATATGCCTTTGTTCCCACAAAAAGGTGCATATATACGCACTTATAAATTTAGTAGGGAATATATATATACTTCTATTCTTTAAATAAAGAGCATATATAACCCAAAACCCCAAGAAAAACTTGAAAGGGACTATATCAAAATCCTGAAACTAAAGGTTTAGGGTTTGAAACAAAAATTACAAAAGAAGAAAGAGAAAGAAATCAAAGAATCAAAAGAAAACAAAAAAAACAAGAACCTAAACTTAACCCTAACTCAAAGTAGAACTCCCCAGTGGAGTTTCCAAATCTGTTTGGGGTTAAATCTTCTATGATATGGGTTAGAAGATCACACAGAGCATGCACCCCAAGAACTAACTCTATCCAAAAGAAGTAATTAATCATTCATAACTAACCAACTACTAATGAGAAAAAAAATGACTTACCTAGATCTTAACATTCAGAGAAGATTCCTTATGTGAACTGTTGCTCCAATATTTCAGTCCAAAGCTTTCTTAGTCAACCTACACACAAAGAGAAATAAGGCTGCAAATTAGTTAGTTACAACAACTAGCTCTTAACTACACTAACTAGGATCAAATATGCCATTTTCAAGATAATCAAATGCATAGACATTACAAAAGTAAATCAATAACATAACATTGGGATGGAAAAGAGTGTTCCCATTGTATTAACAACATGAAATCAAAGAATGATAGAACATGAAAATTGTTGTGGAACTGCTCATAAGCGTTTGTAACATCCCTGGTTTGAATCCCCACATATTGTAATGTAATTGCATAAATGTGAATTAGGCAGGTGATATGATAAGATTAGGGAAAAGATCCCATATTGATTAATAAAACTGGGGGCCAAATTGTATATTATGAGAATTGAAATGATTAATAAAAGTAGAAAGCACTAGTTACGATATGAGAGGGATGAAAACAATGGGGGGGCTATGATTCCACAAGATAAATGGGTCCAAAGGGGAATTGTTTATGGGTATTAATCCAATCTACATTCCTTAAATTATTATCATTGTGTAAACCTTTTATTTTTTTGTTGAGTTTTCCCAAAGTCAAGCATTAAACTCGTGTAAGAGGGTGGGTGTGAGGATTCAAATCCATTAGTTATTGGGGAGCATGGGGATGAAGTACAAACATCTTTGGGAAGAGTGAGAGTCAAGAAATTAAGGGGGGGAGAAGGGAAATTCATATGCATAATAGGGATAGTTTTTACATGCAGATTTTGGGCAACAAAGGAAGAACTGAGTGTTGGGAACAACACCAACCATGTTGTGCTTGAAGGAAACCATTGTTTGGTTGTGTGTTATTATGAAAATGAGGCATGTGTTCCTGTAAAAAATATTGTAATCCTATAGTTCATTTCCTATTGAGGAAATGGATAAAGATCCTTGTGAAGGATATTGCGAACACTCCTAAAGCATATGATAGTTACTGAAGTCCCTAGCTGAGAGATTCTTGTACAACCTAGTGCACTAGAATCCTTGATAAAAAAAATGGTTCATCCTGAGGGACTATGATCAATGAAGGGGGTACATTCCTTGGGTTGTGTAGGTTATGGGGAAGAGAGTTGGTGGATTGGAAATTCTGTTGGAAATTGAAACCTGGGTTTGGGGTTGTTGTGTGTGGAGAGTGGATAGCTAGAGGGTCAAATATACTTGTGTAATCATAGCCTTAGCTTAGGGGTGTCTTGTTGTTGAGATTTGGAACAACTGAGCCTATGGTTGGGAGGTTCATCCTTTTTATGCAACAAATTGGATTATATTTATAAATAGATAAGTGTTTTCTTATTCTATTATGATTATTCCATTGTGTAAATTGATTATTGAATGTTGTATTTGATGTATGTATACTGTCAAGAAATTTGCACTTCCATGCTAAACCTATTAGAAGAGAAGAAGATACATTTAAGCTAGAAATAAATGACCAAGAAAACACACATTACACAAAGATTTTACCCTGGAAACCCAAATGGGAAAACCAACATTCCTTGACTGTCTTTCTCTCTTTTTGTCTTATTAATTCAAAATAAAAGGTTGCATGCCTAACATTGGTCCACACCTAAGACACAATTGACATCATACTTTATTCCTTTACACAAGAACAAACCTGTAGACAATTTGGCTTACATCTACATGACCAACAACCTCTAAACAATTGATCTAAGTATTAGAAATTAGTTTTTACAACATTAAAAAATGACTTATTTATAGGCTTTATAGTAGGAAAAACCCTAAATAAAGGCACCCAAAATTGGTTATAGATCCATGTAGATCATTGGCTACAAATCCCATGAATCTCGGGATTCTATTACAATTGACTACCAAGTCATATTACCATTCAACTACCAATCAAACTTCATTTGGACTTTAGTGTGTTTAAACATGATGACATGTCAACCTCTTATTGGTTAACCTCTTCAACTTGTTTTCGATCTTCTTAACTTCAAATTTTTCTAGTCCATCCACCTCGACCTTCAAATTTCACTGCTAGTCGATCCACCTCGACTCGAATTTCACTACAAAGAATATAAAAACCCAACATTCTCCCACTTGTTGTCTTCTTTGTTGAAACTGAGAGTTTCTTGAACTTTTGTTCACAGACACTGGGTATTAATTCCCATTGCCTCTCTGCACCAAGAGAAATTTACAACACTCATAGACTTGGTCAAAGAGTCTGCTATGTTTTCCAACGTGTCTACTTTCTCTAGAAACACCTTGTTTCTTTCCACCATGTCTCTTATGAAATGGTATTGTACATCAATATTCTTAGTCTTGGAATGATAAGTTGGGTTCTTTGCTAGAAATATTGTGCTTTGGATATCACAATTTATCTTCATATATCTATGCTCAAACCCAATCCCTGAAGATACTCATTGCATCCATACTTATTATTTTATTCCATGAGTGGATGCCATGTATTCAACTTCTCTTGTTGAAAATGATATATCGTTTGTTGCTTACTCATCCAGTTGATTTCTCCACCAAACATCTTGAATACATATCCACTAGTCGACCTCCATCAATCCAAATCTCTAACACAGTCGACATTGAAAAATCCATGTACATATATCTCACTATCATTTCCAGGATTCCCTTGGTAGCATATAGCATAGTATGTTGTGCCACATAAATACTTGAATCCTGTCTTGACAGTTTTCCAGGGCTCCTTTAGAGGCGTCGACATGTATCTTCTCAACACTCCCATGGAATGGTAAATGTCTAGTCAAGTGCATACCATCACATACATTATACTACCAACAACACTTGCATAGTGTACACATGTCGTATCCTCTATTTATTCTTGTTTCTTTGGAAACTGTTCAACAATTAGCCTTTCTCCCACAACAATTGACACCATTACAAGTTTTCAACCTTGCATGTTGAAATGTTTCAAAAATGTTTCAACGTAATTCTTCTGGTTCAACCAGAGCTTTCTAGTTTCCCGATCTCTATTGATATCCATTTCTAGAATGAAGTTCGTTGCATCAAGATCCTTCAAGATGAACTTGGAGGATAATTGCTTCCATGTTGTTTTCGATGAACAACATGTCATCGAAATACAATGCTACATATATGAAATTCCCACCTTCTTTCTTGGAATATATATAGTGATCAATTTTTCTTCTCACAAATCCAAAACTAAAGATGTGTGTGTCGAATTTTTGATACCACATCCTTGGTGATTGCTTTATACCATAAAGGGATATTTTCAATCTACACACCAAATATTTCTTTCCCTTTACTACAAATCCTTTAGGTTGTTTCATGTATATTTCTTCTTCCATGTCTACATGTAGGAACATTGTCTTGATGTCCATATGTTCTATTTCCAAATCAATTGTTGCAACCAAAGACATTAGTACTCTAATGGAAGTTAATTTTGCAATAGGGGAAAAAATATCACCGAATTCGACTCCTTCGACTTGGGAATATCCTTTCATTGTCAGTCAATCTTTCAATTTCTCAACTTGACCTATCGTGTTCATATTTTCTTGAATTACCACTTGGTATTGACGATATTTATTCCACTAGGTAATTTTACTAAGTCCCATGTCTCATTCTTATGCAACGATTCCATCTCTTCAACCATGGAATCCTTCCAGAGTTTACCCTATTTCGAGTTGACTGCCTCCATGATCAATTTGGGCTCCTCGTTAGTGGCAATTAATACAAATACAGAACAAAATTCTGGTGGAGCATACCTTTTGACTAGTTTTCTTACTCATACAAACCTCCTAACAACCAAGGTCAGTTGTTCCACCTCTTCATCTGATTTATTCGACTCATATGAATCATCTTCCTCTTCTTTCCTCAATTCAAACCTCAACTTCTCTGGATTATTCTCTGTTTGAACCACTTTAGGCTCATACTTCCCTCTGACTTCTCTAAATATATCAATTGTACATTGTTGTCCTTGATGTAGGATCCCAAATATTATATCCTTTCGTTCCTTCTTTGTATCCAATGAAAATACACTTGAGTGCCTTCTTTTCCAAATTTCTCCTCTTTTCCTTTGGAACATGCACAAATGAATCATAGTCAAATACCTTGAGATGTGAAAGTGAAGCATTATTACCAAACCATACCTCATGTGGAGTCGAATCGACTAGTGTCGATGACGGAGACATATTCACCAATATTTTGCAGTGTTTCTTGCCTCTGCCCAGAATTCTTGTGTAATCCCAACACCATTGAGCATGCTCCTTGCCTTATCCATCGATGTTCTATTCATTCTATTAGAAAATCCATATTTTTGTAGGGTATATGGTGTAATATTTTGGTGTGCTAGATTACACTACTTGCAGAACTGCTCAAATTCCTTTCCACAAAATTCGCCACCATTTTTAGTTCTCAACACCTTAATCTTCTTATCTGTTTGGTTTTCTAAAAGAGACTTGAACTCTTTGAATTTATCGAAAACCTATGATTTCTTCCTCAGGAAATATATCCATGTCTTCCTGAAAATATCATCTATGAAGGGGACATAATACAGGGATCCACCTAGTGGAGACACTAATACAAGTCCAAACACATCACTATGAATCGATTTTAGAATCTCCCTTTCCCTTGTTGCTCCAAATGGGAACCTCACCCGACTTTATTTTCCATATATACAATGTTCACAAAAGTTGACTTCTAAATTACATTCAGGAAAATCTTCGACCATACCTTCTTTCTGCATAGTTCGAAGTCTTTTTTCTCTAATGTGTCCCATCCTATCATTCCATAGCATGGTTAGGTCGACTTGACGAATCCTTGTCGCATTGGTTTGAATCAACTCAGCCTAATTTGAGTTGAGTCGATTCAAATTCAATTCAACTTCAAGAACATCAATTTTGTTGCATCTAATCGAGTCAACATTCCCTTACAACTTGTATATAGTTCCAATTTGAACTCATTTCATTAATACTATTGTATCTATGACCATATTGTAGGTATCCTTATGAAATATAGTGTGTACTCCTGCATCACTCATCTTACTAACATATATTAAGTTGCTAGCCAAACTTGGAATATGTAGCACACCTGGAAGGGTTCTACTCCTCCCATCCTGTAGCATCAGTCAGAATCTTCCTCATCCAACAATTTTGGTTGTCAATTATTTCCCCATGAACACATATCCTCCTTCATATCGTTCATATTCGAAAAACCATTCTCTATGTGGTGTCATATTATAGGATGCCCCTGAGTCGATCAACCAAATATCTTGATCCAATTGTGTACTAGTCGACGCCATATACACATCACCTCCTTTATCTGGAGTTGTCTTTGTCTCAGTCAACTACTTCTCATCGGATCCCGTATTGACTTCCACTTCCTTCGAATTCCATTCCATTTTTCAATTCCCATATTTAGCACATTTCCATTATCTTTTCATTGACTGAACCAAGGAGTTATATCTACCCTTTTACTTATACTTTCTACCGGATAATTTTCCTTTATCTCTGTCAACTAGTCAACCTCTCACCACTAATGCATCTTTGGTCGATCATTCCATGCTATTCCTTCTCATTTTTTCTGACAGTAGAGATGAAACCACATATTCTAGCACTAGTGTGGTTGAATTACTCCCTATATCCACGACTAAGATATCCCATAAATCTAGCAAAGAACATAATATGATAATACATTTATCCTCCTCAACGATTTTAATATCCACAAAAGATAATTGGCTTATTATGGTATTAAATGCATTTAAATTCTCATTTTATTAACTTCCCTCACTCATCCTTGGAACATATATTTTCTTTCTAAGGAACAACTTATTTACCAAGGATTTTGATCGATACAAGCTACCCAACTTATCCCACAATTTCTTGGTTGAGTCTCCATTCGCAACATTCAGTAGCACCACATCTGCAAGACATAGTCAAATCGTACTCCTTTCCCTTCACTCTAGTTTCTCCCATTATGAACTTGACATACCTATCAAAATGGTACCTAGATAGACTATTTCCCATTGTTCTCGATCTACAAGGAGATATTCAATTTTAAGCTTCCAAAGCTCAAAATTATGGCCATTGAATTTTTTGATCTCTATTTTCAAGCTACTTGCCATTCCTTAAGGACAACTTTAAATATCTCTGAATTACAATTCTTACTGGGCCTAGGTTTTATCTTAGATCCAAGGTTGTCAAACCAAGCTCTAATACCACTTTTCAGTAAATTTACAGTTCGACCCTAAACCTATCATAAGAGAGGAATACATATTTAATCTAGAAATAAATAACAAAACAAACACATAGTAGACAAAGATAAAACCCTAGAAACCCAAATGGGAAAACCAAAATTCCTTGAGTGTCTTTCTCTCTTGTTGTCTTATTCATTCAGAATAAAAATTTACATGTCTAACCTTGGTCCAAACCTAAGACACAATTGACATCATACCTTCTTTCGTTACACAAGAACAACCCTGTAGCAAATTTGGATTACATCTACATGACCAACAAACTCTAAATGATTGATATAAAGATTATAGATTAAATTTTATAGCATTACAACACGCCTTATTTATAGGATTTATAGTAGGAAAAACCCTAAATTAAGGTTCCAAAAAAAGGTTACAGATCCATGCATATAATTGGTTACAAATCCTACGAATCTCAGGATTTTGTTACAGTCGATTACCAGTAGACCCTCATTTGGCCTTCAGTCAGTTGCCACACAACTTCATGTTGACCTCTTGTCGGTTGACCTCTTTGAATTGTTGTTGGTCACCTTGACTGTGAATTTTCCCAGTCGATCCACCTCGACTTTCGACTTTCACTACAATTTGATCCACCTAGACTTGAATTTCACTACAAATAATATAGAAACCCAACACATACTAGGTGCATTCGTGTTTTTATAAATTTTGTATATGCATGGGTAAATCAACATATTGTTATTCGTTGTAATTTATTTTATGGGAATGTTTCCCCTTGGTTTTTTGTTGTATTTATAGGGTATTTTAAACTTCATTTTAGCAGGATAAGTTGATTTTCAAGTGAAGAGACTCATCATGGGTTTTGATTATGTTACAAAGGGGCATCAAAGTTTAGGTTATAGCACCAAGCCTTCAAGGGATTGCTACAAGACATAAGTTCTTGAGTGAAATTAATTCATTTATATGGGACAACGTCAGAGGGGAGAATTTTGTAGTTTAACACTATATTTCTAGGCATGGAAATTGCATCCAAGTTAATCTCCATGGACATGTATTTCCAAAGAGCCATCACTTGCTTGTTTTGGGCATCGAAATCAAGAGTTATACCTCCCAGAATATAATGCATAGTCACCGTCGATCTAGCCTTTGTGTGGTTTTCAGTCATTTATATGCAGTCTGTGTTATTCATTTATCCCACATGCATTGGGGAAGGATTTCATAATGGTTTTGTAATCAAAAGACAACTCTTTATTACTTTTATGTGAAGTACATAGAGCCATATAACCCTACAGAGTCTGTGCATAATGTAAACTTTTGGTTAAGGTGTCTAGTGGACTGGACCCGAAGACATTTTGGAATGTAGAGAGTTGGGGTGTTATGATCGGTGGCTTGGATTGGACCAGTTTAAAATCGCGAGATGTTTGTTGGAGGTGTGATCAGAGTGGAACAATGGTTGGTGCCCAGTGGATCGTATCAGATTCCTACAAAAGTGTCACGAAGGGAGGGGGGAAACCTTTCCTAGTGGCCAAGTACCCAGTGGTTTGGATCAGAGACTTATATAAGTTCTACAAAGGTGAGGGGGGGGAATTTCTCGGTGGCCCAATGCCCGATGGTTTGATGGCCCAACCTAGAGTTGAATTTTTATGAGGATAAAGGGAAGTACTTCCCCCAGTGCCCAATGGTTTGGTGGCCCAACCAAAAGTTGAAGTTCTATGAGGAGAAAGGGAAGTACTATCCTCGGTGCCTAGTGGCCTAGTGGTATAAGTCCAACGAGACCGTATCAGAAGCACATAGAAAATAAGAGAATAGGGAGTATCTCCCCGGTGGTCGATGGCCAATTCACCAAAGCCTGTCAACTGGACCAAGCTCAGAATAAAATTTAGGAGAATAAAGTCAGTTCCATGCTAGCCATTTTATTATTTTGGTAATAAACAAATAAAATTAAGTTATATTGAGATGAAACGTTTGGTTTTTTTGTGTAGTGAGGAGACATACAAAAGTTTCGGAGAAGGCCACTGCTCATTTCTACTTGGTTTTGTCAGAAATCACAAATTAATGATTTTTAAAGATTTGGGTCTAGATCATTGACAAAGATCCAAATTAAGATGAAATTATTGAAGGGAGTCCATAAAAAAGACATCAAAATAAATCATGAAGGAATTGGATAAATTATAAGGGGTTTGGAATGAGGAAGCTGAAATAGGGAAAAATCCACTATTCTAAGTCACTTTTTGGGAAATTTTGAAATTTTCAAAGGAGGAAAAGGGTTCCTAGATGGAAAAACTGGAAAACTTTATTTACTTGACATTTTGTATAATGATAAATCCAAACCACTTTGGTTTAGTGAAACTTTTCCAAAAGTTCATAGTTTGGGAGATATCCAGATTGGATAAAAATTCCAAGTCTAGAAAAATGGGTGAAAAAGGAAAAAGTTGTCATTCCTAGATTGTTGTATTTTTTGTGGAGTGTGATGAATTTCTTGTCATCATTATTATGTATTTCTCATACAAAAAAAGAATCGGTTCCTGACAAATTTTCTTCTACAGTAGACAAAAGTTGGTTTCTTTTATTTATTGCACCAGAATGAAAAGTGTACAAAAGGGGTAAATCAACAATATTCAGATGACTATAAATTTTGTCTGGAAGATTAGATTTAGGAAATAAAGTAGTCATTGGAAATATATTGGATAGAAGAATCTAGATATCCACCTAGAGTTGTGAATTGAGTAGCTAAACTCACAAGAAATTAGAAGGAAGATGATTGTTGACCTTAAAGGGAAAAATTGCGTACATGTTTCCGTAATTGTAAATTATAGTTTTTAGCTAACCAATGTGGTTGTATGAAAATTTATCAGAATATTAGGGTTACTTTGGAATATGTGGAATATGCTAGAGAAATCTATAGTTATGAGGAAAAATACATGGACAATTCTTCAAAAATATGCATTGGTTTCTTTGGGAAGCTATAAGGATCAAAATTCTTGCTATAGTGAGTAGTTTGGAATACCTCTACTAAATTTTTATTTGGATAAAGAATAAATAAATAAAATATCTAGATGAAAAATGTCATTATCAAATGTGGATTCTAGGTAAGAAATCCCATCCACAATTGATGATAACACATGAGTAGTGGGTACACTTGAAAGTTGGAAGGATGGTTTATATAACAGGTGAAATATTTTGGACTTGGTATTAAGGATGAAAAGAGAAACTTGAAGGAAGAGTGTTGTGTCAAGGATTATTCAAAATATGATCAAGGGCCAGGAATGAACAATGTTAAGAGATGAATCTGGGTGCAACCTTGAGGGTTTGGGAATCCAAGAAGATAGTGGTCAAATAAAGAGGGACATAATGCATATATGAAGGTAAGGTGCATCATCTCCAAGAATCAGTTGTGCATATTTGCAATAGTTCCTCCACTGTTGTTATTGAAAGTGCATAGTGGAAACATGGTATAAGTGTCAAAAATCAGGGGTGAAGTAATGATGGTGTAGGTATGATAAAGACTTCCAACAAATTTATGAAGCAAGCATTATGGGAAGAACTACTTTAGAAGGATGAAGTCAAACTTCAATGAAGGGTACTCCATAAATGGAAGGATTCTAGGACTGATCAAATTCCTTAAAAATAATGAGATAATGGAAGAGGTACTATGAGGTGAATGCCAAGCTAAGTGGAGTGTATTGCAACACTCAAGGAATGATGACAAAAATGAAAGAGAATTTCCTATGCATATAGAATAATGTTGAGTACATTTAAATGGTACTAAGTGTATCTCCAAGGTATAATGGGATGGAGAGTCAAGAAGAACACAAATAGGGAAGTGGTCTTCAGAGAGGAAATTACTAAGAATATACATGAAGAAGAAAATGGTTATGTTCTTGACATGGTATGCAAAAGACATGGAACCTAAAAGGAATTATCTCAATTGTACAAGGAAGATGGTCAAGCTTGTACAATTATTTGAGGAATCAAAGAGAAGTATGGGGAAGTGTAAGGGTGTAGAACATGACTCTTTGCATAAAGGGAGAAGCTATGAGATGGAAGCACTAGTTTACATATTGGATGCAAATGAAAGTCCTTCAATTTGGGCTTGGCGAGGGATGCTCAACAAGAAGAGAAGGTTAGCGAGGAGCTACAATATTTCGACAACATAAATAAAATTGAAAAATATATGCAATAGTGTGCATAATGGAAGAGAGAAAACATGTTTATGTTTATGCCTTCAAGTCTCATGCTAATAATTGTGGAGCTCCATAAGGAATATTGATGTTAAGTGTGCATTAATATGCATGCATACATATAACTTATGGAGGTGAACAACTAAAAATATTGAGATGAAGCAAGGATTTTCATGCTAAGATAGTCCAATGAGGAGGGAATATATAAAGACCCTATTGAAATGTTAGAGCTATGATTTGATGATTGATGAAATCTATATAGTGGATTGTAGATACCTTATTTTTATGCCAATAATCTTAGATTGCATTCTAAAAACATGCATGTGTGGAAGGCTACATATCTTGAAACAATTGTTAATGGTAGCAATATTGGGTATAAAGTAGAGGTAAGGAAGTTGTATCTATTATCAGTAGTGCAGATGAGAAGAATGGGAGCACATAGGGAAGTAAGGATCTGAATAAATTCAAGAACAACCATCTACAACAACAACAAAATAAATAAATTAATTAAAATAAATATGCATTGGAGTGCATGATAGACGTGATGCATGATGCATATGATAAACATAGAATGGATGTGCATAAAGTGGGAATGATAAGATTTAATGCTTAATAAACATCAATGTGCGTTTCTGCATATGAACATGCTTGTGGCATGCTTGTAGACTAAGAGTAGTTTTCTAATATATATATATATATATATATATATGAATTAATGATGTGATATTTGAATAAGACTAATAATGGATTGTGTATCCAGGAAATTGTTTATAGCATGTTTGAAGATGTTTATGATGTCGTTGCATATGATATGCATCCATGTGAAGACAAATGAAAATGGAAAAATGTTGATCAAGGGTTGGTAAGGGAGCCTGGGATTTTTCTACAAAGTACAAGTTGATCAGGTAGCATCAATTAATGTTATAACAGGCATGCATGTATGCATTCAGGGTTGTTTATGATGCATAAATGATGAAGGGAATTGAGGTAAGAATTCCCTTAGTAAAATTTTAATTTTTTAAATTGATGTAAGTACATAAGGCCTTGAGAACACACATGCTATGTAATGCTTAAATACATTAATGATAAATTGAATTGCATATGGTGTTATATTGGTTATGAAATCACAACCAATTTAAGTCAAGAGACATTACTCCTGTTGTAGCATTGAATTCCATTAGAGATGGAAATATGTGACACCATGATGTAGTTGTAAATGGAAAAGCTATAGCACCATCCAAGTGCGTAATGGTTTCCCCTATATAACCAATGTTTGGATTGAAAACTCTTTGCCAACACATGATAACACTAAGAGAATTATATTCCTAGTGTTGTGTATGGGTTGAAGAGGAAGGTATCCAAATCATCAGACATGTAAATAGAGAAGAGTTTGGATAATGTGTTAAGGCATTGGAAAATCCTTCCAAATCACCATGGTGGAATGCATGGCATCAACATATGGTATTCCAAAAACAATGCAAGGATGCATTGTGTAGATGTGACCATGATTATTGACACATTGGTTTTATTTATTGGTAAATCTTGATTGCATTATGAAAGGCTTGGGGTGATAATAATGCATGTATAAGAATGATAGTTTCATTCCATTTTAATATGAATCATGTATGGGAATGATTGAATTGTTGGTTAGATACAATTCTAATGTCATTTCATGAACTGTTGTAAATGTGCATGAATGCTAACAATTTGTTTGGTTGCATCAAAGTTGAGAAAATGTAGAGAGAATGGTATTAGATATGACAATGTTGTAATCCCATGAATAAGACCAATATATACAGTTGCAAGATCCAAACAAAATGAGAAGAAATCATATTCCTAGGAAATTTTATTTCCTTTATAAAACAGATTTGAGAATGTAATACCCTATCCTGAACCTTAATTGTAAATGTACATATAGTCTAGTGAGTTGTCGACACTAAGTTTTGGGTTATTATTTTGTGCGTGGGCACAAAAGGTGGAGCGTGTTCCCATTTCATAGTTTGTGCACAGTTGAGGAAGTGCACGAGGATTGTCTTGAAGTGGGCATCAGATCGAGATTTCTAGCTAGGATATTTTTGGGCCAGAGAGAATTTTCATATAAATATTTTGAGGTCGAAGTGCCTGTGTGGTTTAGTGCAACAAATTGCTGAGTTTTGCGCGTGCACCAAAGGAGGCTGCATGCCCATTTCATAGTTTTGCGTGCACCCGAATAAGTACGTTGTGAGGCTAAAAGTCCAACAATCCCATCTTTTTAAAAATGTAATGACACTCAGATAATTAATGAAACCATATAACTGTGTGCAGACCAATTAGAAAAAAAGAGACGGGAGGATTAAAATCCACTAGAAAACGAAAAAGAAGCTAAGAGTTAGGAAGAGGGAATATTTTAATAATATTTCCAAAAATATAATTTATGGGATATATATTTATCCTAATTTCCTAAGGGATGGGAACAATTCACCAAGTGGAGCGAAGCTACTTATTAAGATCACGAGTGTCTATTTTTAGTAATGCTAATATATTGTTGGGCCTTAGTGTATTTTGGGGGGATTCACTCATTCCTTCATCATGTAGACCAACGTTCCTCTATTGAGAATATGTATCTTGTTATAACTTGCTGCCATCACATAACCCTATACTTGGGAAGGCATGTGTGCTATTGAAGATGTGGGTTATCAATCCCATGTGCTATTGAAGAGGTTGGTTGTTAGGATCATTTTCTAATTAAGAAGTGGGTTGTCAGCTCTGCAAGAATTCTCTCCAGGTGAGAGAATTGCTAGGAATTTATTTCCAAGGTGCCCAGGTGCAGCTACAGGGCTCTGAGACTTCCTATCCAGCTTGTTGTTGAATCCCTAGAATGGAAGTGGGGCATCTAAAGGCATGTTGAGAAGATAAGGGGCACACTTCCTAGGGTGGGACAAGCATGTGGGGAATGAGGGACCGTAGTCCATTTTCTAGGGCTGACACGTTTGTTTGATTGTTTTGACTGTTGATATACCATATCTTGGCTTAGGAATCCTTTTCCTTGGTGGATTTTAAGCCCCATATTGGGGGTTATATATTGTTGAGATTTTTTGAGCGGAAACGTCTATAGCTAGGAGGAACGTCTGAGGTTTGCACATAGTTGGTGGATTGCAACAAAAGATAAGTGTCTTCTTATGTGCATCATTCTCTGAGAATGTGCATTTACATGTTAAATATATTATGTGTTATAGTTGTATATATATTTGTGTGTGGATTATATATGTTGTATAATTTCATGTTTGTTGCATATGTAGGGCATGGGCCATGACAATTTATATGTGTTTATATATTGTTTAACATGTGAATTCTTATGCTATTTATGGTTATAGAATTGGTACATAATTATGTTGGGTTGTGAATGTAATTTTAGTTCTACATAACTATTGTAGAGCATGGTATTTATTAAGTGTTTCCTGTTAGATAATTATGTGGTAACAGTCATGGGATTCTGAGGCAAGGCCTGAATCATTGTGTGTGCAGGGAAATAATTCTACACGTGCAAATGGGATAGAACCCACACACAACATAGGAATGGTTGCATGCATAGTTTTATCATGAGTTCATTCCATTTTTATAGTCTCTATTTGTTAAGTAACTTCAATAGTAATCATATGGGTTCTAGTGTGAAGCTAGAAATATTGTGCATGCTGAGGGACAATCGTCACGACCGACTCTATGTTGGTTAAGCATGAATAATTGGTAATGCCTAGTTTTTGTGCATGGTACGAGACAAGTTTGTGTGCACTAGGAAAATGTAGCTGGACATAGCACTAGGCTAGTTCTACACGTTGTTGGTTTCAATGAGTTTCTTCCATATAATAAAGGATTAATATCAGAGCTTTATTTAGCAAGTTGTGGTAGTGAATACTTTACAATGTGGTAATGAGACTCATCTAGGAGGCCATATACATTACAAAGTGGTATCATAATTTAAAATTTTGATGTGATGTGGCTCGGAGCAAAGCTGGGGATGTTACAAAGTGGTATCAGATATTTTGGTTCAACACTGGACTTGTATGGGAAAGAAATCAACATGAAGTTGGCAAGGCGGGAATTTTTATGATGGGTGTGGGGTCGCAAGTTGAAAATATGGAAAAATTGGTTGAGTGAAGAAAGGATTTGCATCCTCTAAGTATTGGTGTGCAATGTGTGTGTACTAAATGTTGGCACTGCGTGGTGCAGGACTTATGGTGCACAAAAGATATCAGTTTGTGGAGTGTGTGCATTGAATATTGGAACTAAGGGTATAGAACTGGTGGAGCACATGTAATATGGGAGTACAATACATGTGTGATGAATATGAATTCCATGCAGAATTGATGAGTGCATGCATAATAATAGTGCACAGGGCATGCACATTGAATACCGGTAATGCACAGTGAGCGTGCGTTGAATATGAGCACCACACATAGCATAGTTATTAGCGTGTTCATAGTGTTGGTGCACAATGTGTGAATGTGTAATATTGGTATTGCGTGGAACAAAATTGGAGATGCTCATTGAGTATTGGGTGTGAGAGGGTGCACGATGAATATTGGCATGATGTAGAGAAAAGTTGTAATTTGTGTGGAATATTGGTGCAAGACACAAAATTTGTGCGCGGTAGATAATGATGCACATAACCCAAAAGTTGGGCGATTAAATATTAGTGCCTGATATAAAAAAATGTGAACATTAAATACTGGTGCGTTGTATGTGTGCTTGGTATTACGTGTGTAGAGCATGCACAGATGATGAATATGGGTGTATAACATGAAATTTGTATACTTGCGATATTTGAAAGAAAGAAAAAGAGAGAAAAGAGGAGGAAAAGTCTTGGACAAAGAAGTTCAAATATTCTCCTAGAATTTTGAATTAGGCTATTAAATTCACTAGGAATCAGAAGAAAGAATTCTAATACACTTATGGAATAGATTGTTCATACTATTTATGGTTTTCATAAATTATTTAGTCTAACAAATCTTGTTTCCTACACATTTTGCAGAGTTAACTACAATTTGATCAGTATAGGATCAACACATAGATCAGAAGCATGCAAGATGCAAAAAGAACCTACAACCATGAAGATGAGGTCAGAAGGATGTATGAAAATATAGGTGATGAGGGTACATATTCAAATGGACATGGAAAATGAAAGGAAGAAAGAATGAATTTGGTGAAGACAAAGTTTGCAAAAGGAAGTCCAAAGTCATAAATCTAATAATGATAGGCTTATGAAAGCCAAGGAGGAACAAGATGGCTTGAACATCAAGTTTCTACAGAGCTTGGACAAAATTGAGAAAAATATGGATAAGGAGACTAAGTCAAGAAAATCAAGGAGACATGGGTCTCATGATGAGAGAACAAAAACAAGAAGTGTTGACAAATAACACTATCACTCTCCAAAACATTCAATTGAGAGAGTGCATAGTAGTTCAATCCCATCTCCTATCAGGAAGCATAATGTAATGCCCCATATTTTGACCTTAGGTAGTTAGAACATTGTTGTTTACTAATCTTAATAATTCAAAGTTTAGCATTTGTTTGCAGTCAGATAGACTTTGTTAGACATTGAAATGTGTACATCTAGACATATTTGTATGTTACATGATATATGCTCATGACAAAGATAATTATTTGATTATTTAAACATGGAAATTAAAATGGGTAAGTTTGATACATGTATACCAATTCAAGTTATGTTGTGAATGTATAATAGATGCAATGCATGATGTAAATAGGAATACATTTCTTAATTGAGCGTCCATGCAAATATGGATTCTTATGTAAATTTGTGATGTATCTACATCAATATGTGTTATTGGTGAACTAACCTACAGGATGATGAGCTATGTGATAGCCAAATGACTATAGTATTGAGGTAACTAGGATGTCGTAGACATCAAGAAGATATTGTATGCTATAAATTGTACTTACTATTTAATTTATGATTCAAAATATTACTATGATCTATGGTAAGTGTGGTTTTGATAAGATGCACAACTTACCTAGAGTGGATGTTTGATGATGTGGCTCAAAGAATAGTAGTTTCACAGTATGGCTTGATGTAGGGTGTTGACCCTAGTTCTATGAGGAGGGGTGGAGGTATTTCCCACCTTTTATCCTCCGAAACCTAGAGTCGTGGGAGGGTTGTGCGAAGTCACACTCCCCTAGACATGTGATGATGACTACTAGTTGTGTTGACCCTAGTTATATGAGGAGGGGTGGAGGTATTTCCTACCATTTATCCACCGAAACCTAGAATCATGGGACGGTTGTGTGAAGTCATGCTCCCCTAGACGTGTGATGGCGACTGCTAGTTTCCTATTGGGAAGCTTGGTCGAGATGTATGACACTTCCTCTTACAGGTTCTATCTGGAGTTAGGTCAATATAGTTGACGCTCCGGCTTAGTCCAATAGAGGAAAGGATAGGATGGAAGATGGAAGTAGGTTAGGAAGGAAGGATGCTTCGATGTTAGTTGAGAATACTAATTGGGGATTAGAGATGCCACTATTGTTTACTCACTTGATTCCTACCATGTTTAAAACCCTCTTTGATTTCCTATTGATATTTTTAAGTGTGATAATGAATTATTCATGAATTGGTGTAATTTTGTTCATTAAGATTATTAAATGATGCATTACTTGATCTGTTTTCCTACATGTCTTGGTGATCATATAGGAACTATGCACTAGAGGAAATGATTGTTTATCGTTAGTACATACATGAGGTATGTGTCCACTAGATAAGCACACATACCCTACCCATGTACACTAGTACAATTAATTCATGTATTAATTATTAATGTAAATTATTAACTATTTAATTGAATGTTTATTGAATATGTAAATTATATTGCATACAAAATATCTAGAAGCATTAAATACCTTATTGACTTTGATAGATGGTGGGTATGATGAATTAAATGAGCATGGTGCGGTGTTATGTGCATTTTGGGGAAAATTGTCAAATTACATTTATTAGCTAGCATGAGAAGAAAGACTTTCCATTTTATTTATTGTTGTTTAATGCAAGTCATTTATATTTTAGTTTTATTTTAATCTTTTCCAAAAAAATATAGATAAGGGAGGTTGATGGATAATAATGAGGGTGGTTGAGGATACTTGGGGAAGGATGTATGGAAACTTGATAAATAGGGAGGAGAAGTGGCGAGGAAGGGAGGATTTGGGAGGTTTGAGCATGATGAGAGGTTGTGAAATTCTTGGAAGATATAATTCTTGTGATAGTTTTCTTTGAGAATTTGTGCTTTGTTGTACTTGGAGTCACGGGAACGGAGGGCTAAGAAACCGAAAGGTTTCTTGGAGCTAGGAAGCCATCTAGGCTCCTAGTTGGCAGGGAGGATTCTGTTGTTTCACTCTGGGAAAGTGGGAAAAGAATGATTGGAAGTTCCCATGACTACATTAAAATCGATGAGCTTCGACAAGCTAAGGAGGAGGTATTTGGTTATTGATATTTTGTATATACTTTTGTTTTAAGTTATAAATCATAGAGTTAACATATTACGTATTTCATCATGTTATCTAGATTTATCATTGAGCAAATGTAGAAGAATTGTGTAAATGAAAATCAATGAAATTATGCTAAAACAAAGTTGTTATTGTGTATGTATAAAATGAAAGATTAATTTCCTAACATCCTAGATGGGTGTTACACATAAGAGGAGGTATTGGGTGGATGAGCTACAAGGAGAAATGAATAATATTAAGCCTCCTACTTTTGATGGTGAGCACAAGAAGGATGAGGATGCAGAGGCATGGCTACTAGGAATGAGAAAGTATTTTGAGTTGCATAAATATTCTTCACAGGAATAAGGGAGATTTCAATTTACCATATCAAGAGAAAATAATCAATGTGGTGGGGCCAGCTTGTGAAAGCGCAACACATTGATGAGAGAAAGGTTACTTGGAGGGAGTTCAAGAGGTATTTTCAAAAGAAATACTTAAGCAAATGTTACGATGATAGGAAAATGGAGGAGTTCTTTGAACTAAAGCTTGGGAGTATGACAATAGATGGGTATGAGAGGATATTTTTAGAGCTACCAAAGTATGTTTCTTTCGTCAAGGATGAGAATGTTAATATTAAAAGGTATTTGAGCGGGATGCCATCATTTATTAGTGATAATATACAGTATGAGGATCCCAAGAAATTGGAGGAAACTATAAGGAGAGACAAGTGTCTCTATGATCAACATAGAGGAATACCCACTTACCCAAAGTCTTGACAAGAGAAGAAGGAAAGATGGAGTAGAGGAAGAAGGGGACCAAGCCACCATTCTTCAGAAATAATTTTCGATGAAAACCAACTCCCAAGGATCCCAGAATGACAAAGGAAATGGGGAAAAGACCAAGGCAGTATCCAATGAAGTGTTGGGGTTGTGAGGGAGATCATATGTTTATATATTTTCCTCAAAGAGGTGAAAAAGTGAGGACTGTTCACAATATACAACAGGCTGATATAGCGGGGGACATGGGAATAAATGTACCTAAGATCTACACAACCCTGGATAACAAGTAAGATGAGTTTCAGTCACACATGATTGAAGTGGGAGTTAAGATAAACAACCAACCCATTTCAATTTTAATTGACTTAGTAGATAGTCTTAGTTATCTAGATCCTAAAATGGGGGAAATATTTCAATTTCCAAAAAACAATCTTGGGAAACCTTGGTTAGTACAACTAGTTACAGGAGAAAAAATGAAAATTAATGAGATGGTTAAGGCATGTCCAATGGACATGAATGGACTGAACACAAAAGAATATTTCAATATTATACCGTTGGGTTCATATGATTTCCTAATTGGTATGGATTGGTTGTACATGCATCATGTTGTCCTAGAATATTATAATAAGGTTTTTTCTTTCCTGAATGAAGAAGGGAACTTGAAAACAGTACATGGTATTCCAAGGGTTGTAACTATTAGAGAAGTTTCAACCTTGCAACTAACAAAAATATTTAGGTAAGGATGTCAAGTATTTTCGGCAGATATGGAAGATACACCTAAGGATAAAGTGTCAAATATTGAAGACTATGCATTTCTAAGGGAGTTTAAAGATGTATTTAGAGAAATATCAAGGTTTCCACCCAAGAGAGATATTGATTTCTCTATAAATAAAATGCCAGGATAATATTGAGTATCTTGTCAGTAAATAAGAGACATTTCCAAACTAAACCTAGAAGAAGATAAGAAGAATTTAATCAAGAACGTAAATGAACAAGAAATCACAAAATACACAGATATTTTACCCTGGAAACCCTAAACCGAGAAAACCAACATTCCTTGAGCATTATGTTATGTTCTTGTCTTATTTAATCTAAATAAAAGGTTACATGTATAACCTTGGTCCACACCTAAGACACAATCGACATGATACCCTCTTTCCAATGCAAGAAAAACCCTGTAGCCAATCCGGCTTACACCTACATGACCAACAACCAATGATTTACACATGCATTAGCATATTTTGCATTAATTTTTACAATATTAAAACACACCTCTTTATAGGATTTACAATAGGAAAAACCCTAAATATTGAAACCCAAAAATGGTTACATATTCATGCAGATCATTGGCTACAAATCCCATAAATCCTAAGATTATGTTACACTCGAATCCAATTCGTATTAGCAGTCGACTACCAGTTGGCCTTCATTTGGTCTCTAGTTGATTGTCTCATGCCCACACTTCGACCTATTATTGATTGAGTTGTCATTGATATCTTTGAATTTGAATTTACCCGGTCAACTACCTCGACCTCTGAATTTCTTTCGATCCACCTCGACCTTGACTGTTGTCGATCCATCTTGACCTTTGACCATCATTCGATTCACCTAGACTCTACTTTCACTGCAAAGAATATAAAATCCCAACATTCTAACACTTGTTGTCTTCTTTTCTGAAACAAGATATTCTTGAACCTTCATTCACAAACCCATGGAAGCAATTCCCATTTCTTCTCTACACCAAGAGAACTTCACATCACTCATAGACTTGGTCAACGAGTCTATTATGTTTTCCAGCGTGTCTACTTTCTCTAGTAGCACCTTGTTACTTTCCACCATGTCTCTTATGAAATGGTATTGTACATCAATATGATTATTGATCCAAATGGATATCGGTGGCCACCCACCTATTCCAACTAGCTCACATGCAATTTTCATCATTGGTATTTATTTCCTAGATTTTTGAGTCCTAAACTTTTGGGGTCGTTTTGAGGCCCTAAAAAACGTTTTTGGAGACTTCCATAGTTAAACTATAGACAGAGTTAGAGTTTGATGGAATAATGTGTATTGACCTTTCTAGTGGGCTATCATGCACCTAAAATGGAGATCGTATGCAAAATTTATGACCTCAGGAAGTTGTTGTACCAACTTACCCCATTTGGGTGCACATGACTTTTGGCGCTTCATCTCCACATTAGGGCCACAAACCTTTTGGATTTTCATCTTCCATGGGATAGGTTTTTGGTTGTTTAGGGTTTCTCCATTTACGTTAAAAATGAATTTTGAGCCTCATTGTAATCATCTTCTTCTTCTTGTGAATGAGCGTAGCCATCACATATCTTCTTGGAGATAAGTTGCCACCATTCTAGGGAGTCATTCACTATGTAATTTTACAATTCTATACAATTAAATCATTAATAGAAATTGTGTATTACTATATATATGTGCCTCTTTATATTCTTTATATATATATATATATATATATATATATATATATATCGGTATATTTCTTTATTATATCTCTGCTCTCATTTTGTGCTGAAAATAATCTAGATCAATGGTATTAGAGTAGGCTACTCTTGGTCATTTTTCAATGCCTAACCCTGATGAGGTCTGAGTATAGAAAGTTGGGTCTTGAGTGTGTCTCTCTTGAGGAAAATCACTCTCACATGCCCAAGAAACCCTCCATGGTATAAGAAAATAAAAATGACGTAGCAAAAGATTCTATTAATCTGTTGCTGGAGTAAGCTCTCACGTGACAGAGGGATGAAATGATGGAGAATTTTTCCCAAATTCTTTGATGTTGGCCTATAAAAACATATGCATCTTCATCAAGCAACAACTTTGGAGGCACCACTCCTTTCAAGGTACAAATTAATTTTGATATTCCTGTATTTGAAGGTCAGATAGATGCAGGTGCTCTCGAAAAATTGCTAAATCTACTAGAAGGTTATTTCTCTGTGAAATTTTTTTCTGACAAGGAAAAGATCACCTTCATGCTCCTTAAGTCTCTCCCACATGTCAAACAGTGGTGGAAAAATTACTGCAAGCAAATTTCCATAGAGGAGTCTGGAATGTTTGAGGTTGAACCCAGTTGGGAATCTTTCATAGATGTCGTGAAGGAACAATATTACCCTGTTCGAAACTATGAAGACCAGTACATGATATGGACCACGTTGCATCAAGAGAGAAGCCAAGTAGTGTCATATTTTACCAATACCTTCCATACCTTGTGCAACAAGCTTGGTATAAAATATTCTGAGCTAAATTTGGTTTTGAAATCCGTGGGGCTCTACATAGGTACATCCAAACTGAAATGGATTTTCTGTACATCTCATCATTGGGAGCTACTTATTGATATGTTGTCAAAATCGAGAAGAAATTTGAGCACCAGAAAAAATGGGATTTCGGGTCTGAAAATATGCAAAAACCAAAGTATGATAAAGACGACCCTAACAAATAGCCTCTTGAAAAACAGTCCAAGGCATAGAAAATAAGGGTAAGGGAAAGACAAAGAATGAAACTGGAAAGTGGTGCGATTTCCAAAAAATCCTTTGACACAATACTGATGGATATCGCTCAAAACAGTCATTCGTGGCCGAGATCAGAGACAACGAGCGAAACCTAGATTCAAAATCTGATTCAAAAAATAATGGAAGGAGACAAATAATCAATGTAGAAACACCAGTAGATCCTGAATAGGGGGAGCACCTCTTAAATTCATAGATGTGGGTGAAGGGGATTCCATTGCATTTCATTGTTCATAGAGGAATTAAAAAGAACCTCATCTCATAAGAGGTCCTCAAACAATTAGGGTTTCCAACAACACCACACTCGTAGCCATACAACATTGGATGGCTTCACCAGGGATGAGATATTCGTGTCATCCAACAATTCCACCTATCCTATTGAATCAAGCCCTTCAAGGGTGAAGTATTGTGTGATGTTTCCCCACTATATGTCTATGATGTTCTTTTGGGCCAACCATATATGTGGAAGCGTGTAACACCTCGGGTTTCGAACCCCCATTTTAAATAATGTATTGTTACAATGTTACAATGTTGAGAGGCCTGAGTGCCCAAACAATTATTAAAGGGCCAGTATGCCCAAGAAATGTAATGTTTTGATCATTATTAATAATAAACACATTGTTGGTTGCTAGACGGACAAGGAATAGAGTTATAGGGGGCTATGATTCCACAAGAGAGGTGTCTTGAGGGGATACATGTTTATTCCTATGTTAATTACCCTTTTTTTCTAAGGGAGGGGATCGGTTACGTGAGCTTCTTGGGGAAGGCCAGGGGGTTCTTCGTCCCCAAGAAGTTATTTAAACCTACCTTTGGTCTGATGGGGGGGTTTGACTGATGGCTTGTTCATTGATTTTCTTGTACGTTCATTCATTTCCCTCATGCACTTCCATGCACTCACTTACCCATTCATTGATCCATCCTCACCTACATCTTGGCTTGGAAAAGGGAAAGGAACTGTTGAGAATTATCCATAGGATAGTTGGCTATAATGGTCGCTGGTGCAATCCAACCATGAACTAGGGCATGCATGTCTGAGATGCATTGGTCTGTGCCCTATTTTTCTCACAACTGTGAGTCCTGAGAATTCCAGCATTGAGATTCTGGACCAGCTGTGCTAGGGCCCTGGAAAATAAAAGAGAAGGACTACTTGAGGGACTGCGTGGTAGAGAAGGGTGGAGGTTCATTCTCTTGGGGTGGTACAGGCTGGGTGGAAGAGATCTAGGTACTTGGATTGTTGTGGGTGCTAGGAAACCTATGAGAGCTTGAGAGCTGATTGGTTTGGGAACCCATGTACACTCTGGAACCATCCTTGTGGATTCATAGCCCTGGCTCAGGGGTGACATTGTTGTTGAGATTTGGAATAGTAGTGTCTATGGTTGGATGGAATGTACTTAGCTTGTAGCTAGTTGGTGTCATCTTCTATAAAGATAAGTTCTCTCTGTTATGGTATCATTTACATGTATATGAATGTATTTCCACTGTATATTTAATTATCATTTAATTGAATCTTTAGACTATGCATGCTTGTTGACTACTGTTGTCCATGTTGTTACATTCTTTTCTTTTATGAATCCTTAAATTTTAAAAAGGTACCATAAGAAAAGGAAGTCCAAGGGTGGGCTTGAAGGTAGCATGCCCCGGCCTATGGGTGGCTAGGGATGTTACAGAATGGTATCAGATCTTCTGTTTGAAACACCGAGTCGGTATGGGTCGGGTCTGTTGGTCAGAGTCTCAGGGTAGAGATTGAATTCTGACCATGGAGTTGAAATTATCAGGAGGAATGGCATTGGAGAATCTACATAGGAGATAGAATGTCATAACCCATGTAAGGGGTTTGAAGGATCATGATTGTCCCCTTCAAATTCGAGAGCGATCTCCACTGTAGGATTAGAAGAGATCCGAGATCATTGGATTGGAGGACAGGTGAACACGGGTCGTCCAATGAAAAGAAAGCAAGGGTTAAGGTCACCACTATCAAATCCCATTGGAGAGTGAGATCAACAGACATGAGGCATTGTGGGGAACCAAGTTGCATGGGAGATAATTTCTCAAGGTGGTCCCGCAATCCAAACCATAGTTTCCCCAAGGGGTTATGTGTCAGCATCAAGAGAATTTCGGGGTGAAAAGAGGGATACTCCAAACCGTTGATGTGTGCCCCCACAAATTGAAAGGCATGTAGTGATGTGACATGTTAGGGCTCAGAAATCAAAGCTTCGTATAGCCGAAGTAGATCCTGATCATCGATCACCAAGCGGTACGTGTCAACAGATCAGTAACTCCAGAGAAATATGTTTGAGATTTTTTCAGTTGATATTTGAAACTCCTGAAGCCTGGAGATCCGGAGTAAATATCGATCTTTCGATCATCCGAAATAGATCTTGGTTGCCAGATCGTCCAGGGTAAATCTCAAGCGTCAGATCGTCCAAGGTGAATCTGGGTCGTTTGATCCAGAAGAGATGTGGCATAAATCTGTGGACTTCGGATGAAGGCCCGAAGTAAGCCTCAACCATATGATTCAAGAGGACACGTAGAATAATCCCATGTACTTCGAGGGGTTTGAAGTTTGATATTTCCAAAACCCAAAGACCTGAAAGGATCTCAACCATTGATCTTCCAAGAGCCACGCATCACCATATCGAGGGCTTTAGATAAAAGTCAGTGGGGCTAGATAAGTTTTGAAATTTGATATTTCTGAAGCTCAAAGACTCGAAGTAAGCCTCAACCATCAGATTAAGGAGGGCATGTGATGCAAATCCGTGGACTCTGGGTGAAGACCCGAAGTGAATCTTAGCCGTCCGATCTAGGAGGACACATGGAGATAGATTGGCCAGTTCGAGAATGTAGAGTTCGGGAGAATTGGAAGTGTGATAGCATGGAAACTCCCGAAGTCTCGAAGTCTGAAGAGACGAAGTGGTGGGGCATGATGACATCACCTAGAGGTGATGTGGATCCTGGAATTCCCAAAGTGACATGGCTTGCGTATGTCACCTAGGATGACATGGACACATGGGATGTGTTCCATGTGTTACTAAGTTTTGAGCATATGGAGTGTGGAAATGTCAGTTAGAATGTGACACATGTCACCCACCTGATTGGGCCACATGATTTATTCCAGTATTTCACCATGTGGCGACAGATTGTGCAGTCCAGAGACTGGGTACTCTAGTGGGGAAGGATGTGATAGGTTGCATTGGGTTGGAAAATATCTAAGGCCGAAGTACATATCGACCTTTTATTTCCATAAGACACATGTTGAAGGATCATAGACTTTGGGTAAAATAACTCTGGGAGAAAGTGCAAGAGGAAAGTTTGAAACTTCTGAACCCCGAAGAGACGAAGCGATTCACAGTCGTTGATCTGTGGGAGGACACCCATTGGCAGATCATGAAATCTAGGTAAAAGAGTTCTGGGAGGAGGAAAGCGAGGAAGGTTGAGACTCCCGAAGCATGGAGTCCCGAAGTGGATCTCGATCATTGATTGTTAAAGAAGATGAGGACCGTTGATCTGGTCCTAGCTGAAAGTTCTGAAGTCCCGAAGCTCTGGACAAGCGTTCTTTCAGATAAGCATAGGGTCATGGCCTTGGTCATATGCATATTGAGAGCTAAGAGGAGGAGGGCTAAGGTTCGAATTGGTTGTCTTCAAGACAGAAAGGTGCTAAGGAAGGATTTAGCCATGGTTTCTAGTCGTGGTCACCTGGGAAGGTGGTTTGAAGGAAGCACCTATATAGGATGAAATTCCATGTCAGCCAAGGATAACATGACACTTTTGTTTTTAGATAATGGGGATATGATCTCCATGAAAAAAAAAATGAAAGAGACCTGTAGCATGGTTTGTCAATTTTGTTTATAATATGCATAATTCTAACAAAATGGTTGCTTGCACATTTTGCATAATTAAGGGGCTTAAACACATCAACTTATGATTCGTATTGAGGAAATGGAAGAAGGTGAGGGAGCCTCCAGTCATGATAAGGAGGCCAAAGGCCAGAATACCGGAGTTGGTAATGCAGAGACAGAGTCCAATGGACACAAGATAAAAGAAGAGAAGGAAACGTTAATAGAAATGGTAAGAAGCCTAAATATGGAAGTGTAGAGCTACAAAGAAGACAACAAGAGACTGATGAGAGAGAAAAGTCAGATAAATGCTCGAGTGTTAAAGAACTTAAATCAGTTGCACAGACAAACGAAGAAGGGATCAAAATCAAGATAAGAGGAAGAAGGCAGGAACCATGAAAGAAGGGATGATCGTGGAAGAGCTGGTTATTCCAAAAGTGCTAGCAGAGCTCATGGAAACCACTCACCTCCTTACTCAGAAAGAAAGTTTTATGGATCAGATGATCCCGTAGGTAGTCTAGAGGTGTCTCTAGTCAGACAACAAAGAAGGAAACAAGAGGTATATAGTTTGAAAGGAGAGTTGAGGAAGCTCAAGCCACCTTCCTTCGATGGTGAAAGAGAAAGGGAAGATGACGCTGAAGCATGGTTGCTTGGAATCCATAGATATTTTCAGTTGCATAACTATTCATCCAACCTGGAAGCCAGGATTGCCACCTACCATTTGTAGGGGAAAGCTGCAATGTGGTGGGACCAACTGAAGCAATTGGAACATGTTAATTAAAGTAGGATCACTTGGAAGCAGTTCAAGAAGTACTTCCAGAAGGAGTACCTCTCAGAGCATTTATATGACAAAAAAATGCAGGAGTTATTTGAAATCAGGTTGGGAAGCATGACTATGGTAGAGTACAAGAAGATGTTCTTGGGATTGTTAAAGTATGTTAGGTTAATTGGTAAGAAAGTGAAAATATAAAGATTTCTAAGTGGATTTCCAGCCTTTTATAAGGAAAATATCAAGTATGATGAACCCAAGACCTTGACGGAGGCTATCGGGAAGACTAAATACCTATATGAGCAAGGCCTGGGAAGAGAATATATGCAGAAATCTTGGAAGGACAAGAAAAATGTGAAGTGTGATCAGAGGAGGAAAGGATTCAAACCTTCCTTCAATAGGAATGAGCCTAATAGAAATAATCAAGATCAATATGCTAAGGGAGATTTCAGGAAGGAATATTCCTTGGGAAAAAGGGGAAGACCACCAATCCAATGTTGGGGATGTAAGAAAGATCACCTGTACAAGGATTTCCCACACAGAAAGGATAGAGTGAAGACTGTGCACAACATCCAAGAGGCTACAATAGTCAAAGATATGGGAAGAATCTATGCATATTTAAATGATCGACAAGCAGAGTACCAGTGCAATATGATCAAGGTGGAAGGTAAGATCATAAATCAGCCTGTTGCTATTTTGATTGATTTAGGAGAAAGTCATTGCTACATTGATCCTAAGATAGTGGATAGATTACATTTGTAGAAAAGCAAACTTGGAAAAGAAAGTTTGGTTCAGTTAGCCATTGGAACCAAAAGAAGAATCCATGATATGGTCAGAAGTTGTTCCATAAGTATTAATGGCATGAATACTAGTATTGATCTAAATATCATACCATTGGGGTATTATGATATTCTGATTGGAATGGATTGGTTGGAAAAGCATCATGTTGTCCTATATTGTCATAACATTACATTTACATGTCTTGATGGGAATGGAAAACAGAGCATTATGAAAGGAGTTCCAAAACCCATCTCTATAAGGGAGATTTCAGCCTTACATCTAAAAAGATGTTTTGGGAAAGGATGTCAATTGTATGCAGCTCATGTGGAAGAGACAAATAATGCAAAAGGGACAAGCCTCAAATATTTCTCGGTACTACAGGAATTTGAAGATGTATTCCAAGAAATACCCGAATTGCCACCAAGAAGGGAGATATATTTCTCAATTGATTTAGTGCCAGGAGCTGCCCCAGTGTCAAAAACACCTTACAGAATGAGCACACCAGAGTTAAAATAATTACAAATGCAGTTGGAGGAATTTTTGAAGAAAGGGTACATACGTCAAAGTGTTTCACCTTGGGGAGAACCAGTACTTTTTGTCAAAAAGAAGGATGGAACCTTGAGGCTGTGTATTGACTTCTGACAGCTTAACAAGTACACTATAAAGAAAAAGTATCCTCTACCCCGAATTGATGACCTCTTTGATCAGATAAGAGGAGAAAATATATTTTCAAAAATTTATCCGAGGGCATGATACCATCAGGTAAGAATCAAGGAAGAAGACATTCATAAGACAACCTTTAGGACTAGGTATGGGCATTATGAATTTGTAGTGGTGCCATTTGGAATGACCAATGCACCAGTTGTATTCATGTGCTTAATGAATGGCATATTAAGGAATTATTTGGATAAGTTTGTCATAGTATTCTTGGATGACATACTTATCTATTCTAATTTTGAAGAGGATTATGAACATCACTTAATACTGGTATTGCAAGTACTGAGAGAAAATTAGTTGTACGCCAAGTTGAGTAAGTGTTATTTTTATCAAAAGTAAATCCATTACTTGGGATGCATTATTTCAGAGCAGGGCATAGCAGTAGATCAATAGAAGATCGAAGCCATTAGAGGATGACCAACACCCAAAAATGTGTCGGACGTAATATCTTTTATGGGATTAGTTGGCTACTACAGAAGGTTCATAGTAGGGTTCTCTAATATTGATCATCCCATCACTTCTTTGCAAAAGAAGGGGACTAAATTTGAATGGACACTCAAGTGAGAAAATAATTTTAATCTGTTGAAGGAATTACTTACTAGTGCACCTCTGTTAAATATTGCTGACCCAAATGAAAGTTTTATGGTATGTACAGACACATGTAACGAAGGGCTTGGGGGGGTCCTCAGGAAAAATGGACATGTCATTAGATATGAGTCCATAAATATTAAGGAACATGAGAGGAACTATGCCATGCATGACTTGGAACTTGCTGCCAATTGTTCACGCCTTGAGGATGTGGAGGCATTATCTCATGGGGAAGAAATTCAAATTAAGCACAGACAACATTGGCCTGAAGTATATTTTTGAACAACCAAATTTGAATGTCAGGCAAACAAGATGGCTGGAATTTTTAAGTAAATATGACTTCTATATTAAGCATATCAAAGGAAATGTGAATAAAGTTGTCGATGCGCTTAGTATAAGAGTGCATCTCATGCATGATATTGCTGTCAATATGTATCAGTCAGACTTGAAGAGCATAATTTTAGATGGTCTTGTTACATACCATCATTACCTACAAGTAAAGGAAAACTTATAGCAAGGAGATGTACATCAAAAAATAAAGGAGTATGAGATAAAGGAAGATGAATTACTCATGCATAAAAACATAATCTATGTTCCTAGTTCTGGAGAGCTAAGGAATTTGGTACTGAAGGAAATGCATGATGTCCCTTATGTTGGACATCCCGGTTACCAGAAAACAATTACAGCAGTAAGAAACCAGTTCTTTTGGCCGGGAATGAAGAAGGATGTTGTTGATTACATCGCTCGATGTATGGAATGTTAGAAGGTGAAGGCTAAGCATAGGCACCCAGCGGGTTTGCTGAAGCCATTGCCAATCCCAGAGAAGAAATGGGAAGTGATCACCATGGATTTCATCATAGGATTACCCAGAAAAAATAAGAAACCTGATTCAATCATGGTGGTGGTTGAAAAATTAACAAAGGTTGCTCATTTTGTGCTTGTGAAGACAACACATACAATTGTTAACATTGCAGAAATTTTCATGAAGGAAATTGCTAGGTTACATGGGATACCTAGGACAATTATCTCGGACAAAGATACAAAGTTTACCTCCAATTTTTGGAGGGGATTGTTTAGAGGATTTTTCACAAATCTAAACATTAGCACAACATATCATCCCCAGACACATGGGAAAACAGAGAGAGTCAATCGAATAATTGAAGATATGCTGAGAATGTATGTGATGGATAAGCCATATAAATGGGAAGCTTACTTACACTTGGTTGAGTTTGCATATAATAATGGGTATCAAGCTTCATTGAGAATGAGCCCATTTTAAGCCTTCTATGGTAAGAAATGTGATACTCCAGTAAGTTGGGACAACCCGGTAGATAGAGTGGTACTTGGGCTGGAGTTGCTCAAGGACATGAAAGACTAGGTGGTCAAGATCAAGAGAATTTAAAGGCAGCTCAGGATAGAAAAAAAGTTTATGCAGACAAGAAAAGGACAGCTAGATAATTTAAAGTAGGGGAGCATGTACTTTTGAAAGTGAATCCAAAGAAAATTTCTTTGAAGTTGGGTAGTTGTACAAAGCTAGCAACCAGATTATGTGGTCCATTTGAAATATTGGCCATAATAGGGAAAGTTGCATACATTCTTGCACTGCCTGATTCCATGAATGTGCATAATGTATTTCATGTCTCTTTACTAAAGAAATATGTACATGATCCTAACCATGTTATTGATTGGCATCTAATTCATGTAGATAAGGAGGGAGATTTTCAGGTTCAGCTAGTGTCGGTATTGGACAGAAAAGTCAAAATGATCTAAAATCAAGTTATAGAGTTGGTAAAAGTTTAGTGGACCTGCTATAGTCCTGAAGATTCTACCTAGGAGAGTGAAGATGCCATACGAGCAGAGTACCTACAACATTTTTTAATAAATTTGAAATTTTGATCTCTATTTTGTATATGCACTAAGGGCAATGCCAAAATAAGGAGGAAGGGATGTAACACCCCAGGTTTCGAACCCCCATTTTAAATAATGTATTGTTACAATGTTGAGAGGACTGAGTGCCCAAAACAATATTAAAGGGCCAGTATGCCCAAGAAATGTAATTTTTTGATCATTGTTAATAAAAAACACATCGCTGGCTTCTAGACGAACAAGGACTAGAGTTATAGGGGCTATGATTCCACAAGAGAGGGGGCTTGAGGGGATAAATGTTATTCCTATGTTAATTACCCTTTTTTTCTAATGGAGGGGATCGGTTACGTGAGATTCTTGGGGAAGGCTAGGAGGTTCTTGATTCCCCATGAAGTTACTTAAACCCGCCTCTGGCGTGATGGGGGGGTTCGACTGATGGCTTGTTCGCTGATTTTCCTGTGCGTTCATTCATTTCCCTCATGCACTTCCATGCACTCACTTACCCATTCATTGATCCATCCTCACCTGCATCTTGTATTGGAAAAGGGAAAGTAATTGTTGAGAATTAGTCATGAGATAGTTGGATGTAATGGTCGCTAGTGAAATCTAGCCATGACCTGGGGCCTGCATGTATGAGATGCGTTGGCCTGTGCCCTATTTTTCTACAACTGCGAGTCATGAGAGTTCCAACATTGAGCTTTTGGACTAGCTGTGCTAGAGGCCCTAGAAAATAAAGGAGAAGGACTACCTAAGGGACTACGTGGCAGAGAAGGGTAGAGGTCCGTTCTCTTGGGGTGGTACAGGCTGGGTGGAAGAAATATGGGTACTTGGATTGTTGTGGGTGATGGGAAACCTGTGAGAGCTTGAGAGTTGACTATTTTGGGAACCCAAGTACACTCTGGAACCATCCTTGTGGATTCATAGCTGTTGTTGAGATTTGAAATGGTAGTGTCTACGGTTGGGTGGAACGTCGTTGGTCTGCAGCCAGTTGGTGTCATCTTCCATAAAGATAAGTGCTCTCTATTATGGTATCATTTACATGTTTATGAATATATTTCCACTATATATTTAATTATTTTTTAATTAAATATCTAGACTATGCATGCTTGCTGACTACTATTGTGCATGTCATTAAAGTCTTTTCTTTTATGAATCCTTAAATTTTAAAAAGGTATCGTAAGAGAAAGAATTCTAGGGGTGGGCTTGAAGGTAGAATTCCCCAGCTTGTGGGTGGTTGGGGATGTTACAAAGCACCATGATGTTTATGAGTCTTGACCTCGTAGTGTCATTGTTACTATGGGGGATCATCTCTATAGGATACCAGAGGTAGTTCTGACTATTGCTTCGACACAACAGTGAATTTTTTTTTTCTCTCATACTATGAAGTTTATATTCTTCACAATTCAGGAAGGAAGTGAATAGAAGGACACTATGACCACTACGGCCTCGGTTCTAGTCCCCTCTATCCAACAGAAGAAGGTTGGAAAAATTGAAGAAAAACACAAATATCCCTTCTGCATACAATCATATCATGCAGTCAGGATGGTTAACACGGTCCAAACCCTCCAACGTCAGGTTCACGACAACCTTCTGCAAGTCAAGCAACACAACTTCTCCAGCAAGGAAAGAAGCTCACCAAGGTTCAGATTCAACAAATGCTTTCCCATCTCCCATAGGAATTCAATGCAATGGATACCATTTCTTATTAAGGGGTTAGGATTGATCCCGATGGATGTTGGTGTCCACCCACCTATTCCAACTAGATCACATGTAGTTTTCATCATTGGTAGTTGTTTCCTAGATTTTTGAGTCCTAAACTTCTAGGGTTGTTTTGAGGCCCTAAACATCATTTTTGGATCTTTACACAGTCAAACTATAAATAAAGAGAGAATTTGATGGAATAATGTATAATACTCATCCAACGGGCTATTGTGTGCCTAAAAAGGAGACAGTATGTGAAAGTTACAACCCCGGGAAGTTGTTGTACCAACTTACCCCATCGGGGCCCACATGACTTTTGGAGCTTCATCTCCACATTGGGGCCACAAACCTTTTGTATTTTCATCTTCAGGGGGATAGGTTTTTGGATTTTTAGGGTTTCTCCATTTACGTTAAAAATGCCTTTTGAGCCTCATTGTACTCATATTATTCTTATTGTGAATGAGCGTAACTGTCACATCTCTTCTCCAAGATACACTGCCACCATTCTAGTGAGTCATTCACTCTATAATTTTACAGTTTTATACATTTCACTCACTAATAGAAATTGTGTATTACTGTATATATGTGCCTCTTGTTATATATATCTGGTATATCTATGTTACATTAATGGATCTCTTGTAATATCTTCGTATATTTCTTTATTATATCTCTACTCTCATTCCGTGCTCAAAATAATTTGGATCACTTAGTCTTCAAACAATAAGTCGGGTTCTTTGCCAGAAATATTACGCTTTGACTGACACAACTTGCCTTCATATCTCTCTTCTCAAACCCGGTTCCTAAACACAACCTTAGTAGCCATACCACTTGTTTTCTTCCATGAGTGGCCACCATGTATTCATATTCTATTTTTGACAAGGATACAACTGCTTGTTGCTTACTCATATAGCTTATTTCTCCACCAAACATATTGAAGACATATTCGTTGGTCGACCTCCCTCGATCTAGATCTCCATCCCAGTCAGTGTTGAAAAAACCATGTACATTTAATTTACCATTGTCACCTCTAGGTTTTTCTTAGTAGCATATATCATAGTCCTTTGTGACACACAAATACTTGAATACTCTCTTGACAACTGTCCAGTGCTCCTTTCCAGGTGTCAACTTGAACCTTCTCAACACTCCCACTGCATGGGCAATGTCTGGTCTATTGAAGACCATAGCATAGATTAGAATACCAACAACACTTGCATAGGGAACATGTTCCATGTCCTCTATTTCTTCATGTGTCTTTGGACACTGTTCAATAGTAAGCCTTACTCCTAGAGGAATTGGAACCTTTATTGGTTTGCAATCCTACATGTTGAATCGTTTCATAACTATTTCAATATACTTTGTCCGATTCAACCTATAATATACCAGATATAAAATGTATGCCGAACATAAATAAAATGATAGAAATGGCAGAATAACAACAATATAACCAGAACATTCACCACAATAGCACTAAAATGATATGAGAATAATAATATAAATAACACTTTGAATTTGAAAGAAATGTGCATGGGCCTCTTTGAGGTGGCAACCTCCAGTTGAGTAGAGATCTATTACAATAATATCCAATTTAGGGTTCTCACACCCTCGACTCCTATTTATACTAAAAAGAAGCATTTAGAGGAAGATCCTTCTAGAAGCAGAAGATTCTATTAGGTCTTATTACATCTACCTTATTCTATTTTATTGAAAGGCCTTATTAATATTGACCTTTATTACATCTGAATATATTGTTCTACCTATGTGTGGATTATGACCCTAACATGTCCTCCCCCTTAAAAATAGCCTTGTCCTCAAGGCTTGAGATGAGGAAATTGTTGCAGAATGGTAGTTGGTTCCCAAGTGGCATCTGCTAGAGTTGTATCTTTCCACTGGACTAACACTTCCTTGATGGTTCTCTGATGTAGGCGACGCTCACGCTGGTCCAAAACTGCTTCTGGATGTAGCCAAATGGATCCTTCTTCAACTAACTCTGGAAGGTTGGTTTGAATTTGGCACTTAGCTCCAATCACCTTCTTTAAGCATGAAACATGAAAAACAGGATGTAGCTTTGAATGGTTGGGCAAAGCTAACTGATAGGCTACTTGTCCCACACACTTGAGAATGGTATAAGGGCCATACAATTTGGGCACTAGCTTCTGACAATGGTCGCCCTTGAGGGAAGTTTTCTTGTAAGGTTGCAGTCGAAGAAACACTTGATCCCCTTCTGCAAATTGACGTTTAGAGTGACCTTGATCTGCTTGTTACTTCATGTGATTTTGTTCCATGACCAAATTCTCTTTGAGGGTACGGAGAATAGCCTCTCGAGCTGTAAGTGTTAGGTCAACCGCCTAGACCTTCGAGGCACCCGATAAGTAAGAGAGAACTAAAGGTGGCTTCTGTCCATATACTACCTCAAAAGGAGTCACGTGTGTAGCTGTATGGTATGAAGTGTTGTACCACCATTCAGCTAGGGGTAACCATTGAGCCCACGGATTTTTCTTTTCCGAGGCAAAACACCTCAAATATTTTTCCAAACACTTGTTGACAACTTCTGTTTGGCCATCAGTCTGGGGTTGATAAGCTGTGATGATATGCAATTCAGTGCCTTGTATCTTGAACAATTCTTTCCAAAAATTGCTTGTGAAATTTGGGTTGCGATCATAAACAAAGGAGTGTGGCATGCCATGAAGCTTGAAGACCTGATCCATGAAAATTTGAGCCACTATGGATGCTGTAAATGGGTGTTGAAGGGAACATAAATGAGCATACTTGGAAAGGATATCAACAACCACCATGATGACTGATTTATTTCCCGATTTGGGTAAGTCGGTAATAAAATCCATAGAGATATCCTTCCAAATAGTAGGTGGAATCGGGACTGGTTATAGTGTGCTGAGAGATTTGACTGTTTCTCCCTTGTTGCATTAACACACATCACATTCAGTGACAAAATTATGAATGTCCTATTTCATACCATCCCAGAAAAAGGAACGTTTGACCCTGTCATAGGTTTTGGTGAACCCAGAGTGCCCTGCTGTGGGTGTAGAATGAAGCTCAGAAAGTACCGTAGATTTAATCTTTGATTGTTTACTTAAATACAAACGGCCTTTGTATCGAAGTTCATCATGGAACCAAGAGTACCTTGGGGAAGCTGGAGCATTAGACTGCAATTGTTGGATCAACTGCAAACGTTTGGGATCTTGTAGCCATTCGTCGCGAACAGCTTGGAGCCAATTTGGTACAATGAATGAAAGAGAAAAAAGGGATCCTTCATCTTCATATTTTTGAGAAAGTGCATCTACAACCACATTATCTTTTCCTTTATTGTAAATGATCTCATAATCATATCCAAAGAGCTTAGTCACCCATTTTTGTTGCTCTGGGGAGGAAATGCGTTGTTCCAGAAAATACTTGAGGCTTTGATGGTCTGTCTTAATTTGAAAATGTTGCCCCAATAGATAAGGGCGCCATAGATCAACGAAATGAAGAATAACCAAAAATTCCTTTTCATAGATGGATTTTCTCAAATTTATTTCAGATAGTTGCTTGCTAGTAAAGGCCAAAGGTCGACCATCTTGCATAAGGACAACACCAATTCCTTTCCTTGAGGCATCACATTCCAACACAAAGGTCTTTTTGAAATCAGGAAGGGAGAGGAATGGAGTGGTGCACATGGCCATGTTCAAGGTTTGAAAATATTGAGTAGCGGTTGGAGTCTAAGTGAAAGAGTTCTTTTTTAGGAGAGCAGTGAGAGGTGCTGCAATCTTCCCTTAATTCTTAACAAACTTGTGATAATACCCTGTTAAGCCCATAAATCCACACAATCTCTTAAGAGTCTTTGGGTGAGGCCAGTCTTGCATAGCTTCAATCTTTTTAGGATCCACCTTGATGCCATCCTTGCCAACCAGATGACCCAAGTATTCTACTTCTGAGGTGCCAAAAGAACATTTAGACTGTTTTAGGAAAAGTTGGTGTTGAGAGAGTAGATAGAGAACTCGATCCACATGAGCAAGATGGTTTGTCCAGGTTTTTCTATAGATGAGGATATCATCAAAGAAAACTATGACAAAATGGCAGAGAAAAGGATGGAAGACATGATTCATAAGGCTTTGGAAGGTGGAGGGGGAATTACACAATCCAAAGGGCATGACCAAAAACTCATAGTGACCCTCATGAGTTATAAAGGTAGTCTTGGGAATGTTTGCCTCTTTCATATGTATCTGGTGGTAGCCCGAATGAAGATCCAGTTTAGTGAAGAATTGGGAGCCATTGAATTCATCCAGGAGGTCATCAATGACTGGAATGGGGAATTTGTCTTTAATGGTAAGTTTGTTGAGGGCACGGAAGTCATGACAAATTTTCCAAGAACCTTTTTTCTTCAGGACCATGACCACAAGAGGAGAGTAGGGGCTTGTACTAGGGCGGATAATGCCTGCATTAAGGAGTTCATGGACCATTTTCTCAATTTAATTTGTTTGGGAAAAGGGGTGATGATACAAATGGATATTGGGAGGAAGGCTTCCGGGTACAAGGGGAATGGAACGATCATGAACACCATGGGAAGGAGGGAGTCCTTGGGGGGTGGAAAATACCAATGGATGTTTAGAAAGGATGGCTTGGAAGTCTTGTGGGACCGAGGGTGTCTCTATTGCTTGTATAGCATGGAGTTGGGCGATAACACCATAATGACCTTTTTTGATAATATTTTCCATGTGATGGGAAGTAATGATCTCAAGTGAATCGGCGATGATGCCTTGGAACTTATATTGGTGGCCCTCCTGGTCGAATTGCATGGTTAAGTCTTTAAAATCCATGAGAATGGGACCCAAAGTCCTTATCCAGTCTGCACCCAACACAATGTCACAATCTCCCATGTCGATAGAAAACATATGGGATTTCAGGTGGTAGTCACCAATTTGGAGACGCACATTTTCACAACACCCTCCACATTTCATGGAGCCACCATTGGAAATCATGATTTGGAAATTATTGATGGCATGGATGTAGCAATGAGTTTCTTGGGCAATGCGGTGATGAATAAAATTATGGGTGCTTCCACTATCAACTAGAATGATGACCTTATGATGCTTGATGTAATTGATTAGCTTGAGGGTTTGGGGAGCGGAGAAGCCAGTGAGAGCATTGAGGGAAATGACTAGTTCTACTTCGGGAGGGTCTGAGGAAGGGTTTATGTCAGTGGATTCAGGTGACTCAGACACACGGGGAGTTTCTACATCCTCTTCTGAAATATCCCCGGATATGGTCATACAAATATTTTGTTATTTACACTTGTGGTCCGAGAAATATTTGTCATCACAGTTATAACAAAGGCCTTTGAGTTGGCGTTAAACCATTTCAGCCCTGGTCAATTTTTGGATCTTTAGTGGAGCAGAGGGAGTAGTGGGATTTACTGGTTTAGGGTGAGGGATAAAGGAGGGTTTTCAGTTTTGAGAAGATATAACCTGTTGTTATTCTTTATCTATTTTAGTAGCCTCCACCCAACTCTGAGGTGAGCCATGAGAAAATGGGCCCAAATCTCATCCTTGAGGCCGCTAATAAAACACTCTCGGAAAAAGTCATTAGACATGCCCTCTGTTCTAAAAGCCAGGCACTGAAAGGCAGCTATAAAGTCTTCCACTGTTCCTAATTGCTTCAACTTTTTCAAACGGCCCAAATAGCTAGTGTCAGTGTCAAAGTGTTCATAAAGCTCTGCCACGAAGTGTGCCCAAGCAATATACCCTTGACGAGAAGTTTTTCTCCATTGCCACCATTGTCAACGTTCTTGATCTAGATGGAGAACACCATACCATAGTTTGGCCAAGTCATCTGTAATGTCGTATAAAGAGAAATAATGTTCCATTTGGGTTACCCAACTAGTGGGGTTCGAGCCATCAAATTTGGTCACATCCACCTGCGAAAGGCGTAGGTCACATTGAAAGTGATGGTTCTGAAAGTTATGGGAATGAGGGGAATGGTCACCGTCAGTATGTGGAGGTGAGGAAGAGGAAGGGTTATTTGTAGGGATATGCATTTTGGTGCAGAGTGCTGAAAAGACTGATTCAAATTGGGTGGTGAGGTCTTGTTTGATTTCCTCCCTTGAGGACTGCATGGTTGTATTGATGGCGACAACATTGGCACTGTGTTGTTTCACTTCTTGTTGGGTCTCGATGAGACTAGTTTGCAAGGTGTTGAAGCGATCTTCCAAGTCTTGGCTACGAGTATGGACCATGAGGATGGGGGAACTGAAAAGGGGCGGGTGGGGTCAAAATTTTTGCCAAAAAATGGTATGGATGAATGTGATAAGGGAGAAGAGATGAATCCAATGGAATAGGTCTCAAATAATGGTAAAAAAAATTCCATCTTTTTTTTTTCACTTGCGGAGTTAGACTCTGGTTTGAAGAATACTACAAAGAGGAAATGCCCAAATTCTTAACCAGAAATAAATGTGTATTTACTTGGCAACCTGAACACAGTTGCACGACAATAAATCTTGTTTGTTTTAATTTGTTTATGTTTCTGTCCCCCAGGGTTAGGTATTCAAGGGTTCTACAAACAAGGGTTTTCCCTGTGCTATAGCTCTCTGATATACGTTTGGGGTCCAACAGTAGTACTCAGCCCAATATATTAGGGCACTAACTAAGGAGGATAGACCGTACCCTTAGCCGTACTACCCGACTACCCAGGTGTTATCACTGAAATTTCGTCTGCACATGGTTACAAGAACTCATCATCGTCAAACAGTGATGAAGACATCCATGGACCTGAATTAACACCAAAGCATTCATAAAAGGGTAAAAAACTATAAAAAGTAGTGAAAAATTGAAGGGCGCTATGAAAACACTGGGCGTGTATGCACATGCATGGAACAGGAATGCAGACATCATGCACATGTGCATGATGCGCGATTGTTATCGCAAAAAGATGTGCACCTGAGAAACAGTGCATTTATGAGAGTGGTCAGCCTCCCACCCACTTATGGTTCAGCTCCCAAACTGATTTGACACTCAAATCTGGACTAGATTCGACTGGAGGGCTGGTCAAAGACCTAGAAATTCCCTAATTAGCCTCTTTTCACACTACAAACCAGTTGACCAATAGCTCAAAGGAATGCTATAAAAAGGCCATGGATACACTTCATTTTTCAAGGAATTCAAAGAAAAGTTATGCTTCCATTATTCTCTTGAGGACTCCATCCTTACCAAGAGTATATTTGCACCATTACATTGGGCAATCCATCTCACCCCTTGAGTGGATTTGCAAAGAGTTCTTTCATCATTTTCCAATTTTATTTGTTGTAAGAAGAGCTTGCTAGTGGGGGTCCAAGAGCCCTCCCTTTGAGGAAGAAGGGAGTCATAGTCCCCTTTCTTCTTGGTGTATTCTTTCACTAATAGATCAACCTCATCATTGGTGACATGGGTCTTATGGTTCTTTTTGTTTCTATGTCCCTATGCTCATGAATTTAGTTGTTATTGCATTTATTAGTTTAATTCTTAGTTGTTGTTTTCTATTTCTTTCCCTAACTCTTTTCCTTACAACTGTCCTGCTCAGCAGACCTAACTGATCTTGCAAGCACCTCTATTTTTCTCACTAAGGTGACAGAAGAGGCACAACAGATTGGCAACTCCACTGGGGAAAGGTATCAATTTCCTACCCCATTTGGGTTTTTCCTGATCTTCTTTTAGTTTGTTTAACTTGCAGGTACACTAACCAGCCTAGGTCGACCTGCCACTCAGCCATTTACAAGTTGAATTGAGAGAAATCCATATGGATTTTTCATTCTCAGTCGTGTGTCATATATGCGCAGGTTTTTAGCCCCACAGACGTGCATCGTGCACACATGCGCCTAAATCACAGCTCTGTTTTGTGCACGTGCGCTCGTTGACTTTTCTTTGTTCGTGCACATGTGCTCTGTGCGCCTCTGTCTCCACTGAGACCCGCGCATCTGTGCAAAAATTCACATTGTAAAGTTGTTGAGATGTGGGGAAGGCCATTTTCCTTCTTAAAAATGATTTCAATCATGTTTTAAAGCTGCACCACACTTAGTCCCCTCATCATGTAAAGGGGTTAGTCAAAAACACATAGGCACTCAGGAGGATAAAATCAATTTCCCTTCTTTGCTTTCATTTTTCGCCACATGGATGGCTTGTTTTGACTCACAAGATAAATTGGGAATCATTTTTAATCACATTTAACTTGCATTGGGACTAGAAGTTGAATAAAAATCGCTTAGTATGCTCTTCTCTCGCGCCTCCAAGCGATCTTGAGAATCAGAAAAAGATTGTGAAACGATTTCATCTCCCTTAAGAACATTAAAACCTTTAGGAGAGGACAACAACCCTTCTTGGGACTCCTCTTAGTTTAATTTTTCAAACACATCTTAATATTGTAACGGGCCCATACATGCCCACATGCTACAAAGATAGGATAGTGTTGAAATTTGCTTTCTTAGATCAAATCACTAGGGAAGTTTAAAGGTTTTATAATGGGCCCATACATGCCCACATGATCAATCTAGGATAGTTTCAAAGCTTTTCTTAGATTACATCACAATAGGGAGTTAAAGGGATAGTAACGGACCCACATGTCCACATGCTAGCTTCCTAGGGACTTTTGAATTACGCAAGGTTGTACCAAAGGCACTTAGTTAATTAGGTAATCAAACACTTGTAAGGACCAAGCGAAGTCCACATGCAGCAAGGTGACATCTAATTCACTAAAAATTGGCACACTTTCACTCACACACAAAAGTCACTTATCACTCACATAGCTTCTTCTTGAAACATGGAGGTCAAAGTAAGTTTCCTCCAAAGGGATTCTAAAAATACCCCACCCTTTTCTTGATGAAACTATCCACTCCCTTTTTTAATCAACGAGGTTGGTTTGCACCCCCAACCTCCCAAAACAACTACATCTAAAATCTTTCTAAAAAAATCACTAAGTTTTCCTCCACAGGAGGTTCCAAAAGAAATTTTTTAGTCTAGGTAGGATTTCAGGGATAGGCATCCAAATAACTCCCCATTATCTGGTTCTCACATTGTCAAAACCATAGAAGTTGTCAAATAGGGAACTGAAAATCCTCCAAGTCAAGTGTTCCTAATACCATAATGCAGGGAGATACCTGTGAAGGGTTGAAGGACGAGGTCTGGTTGTTCTGTGCGTCCCCCTTGAGGCAACCACCTCTTGGACTGGATCCAGCCCGTGAACCATTTCTTAGGCCGAAAATCTAAATGTCACACTTTGACCGAGGTACCTAGTGACCAGATTTTAGGACATCTACCCAGGTGGAAATTGTAGGCTGCAATTTCACCTTGATAGGATTTTGTGTTGCTATTGGGAAATATCGCCAGCTCTTTCGGGATATGCCCCCTTTACGTCTCATTATAACCAATTATTTCATCCTTCACTAGTTTCTCTTCTAGTGACTTCAGACCCCACTATTGAGTACTATTGGAAGGTCCAGTGCTATTTGAGAGGCAAGACGTTACGTCTTATAGGACATGAGCATTTGTTTTCTTTTGATTCCCCACACAGACAAAACCCGCTTACCCACACATATATGCTTCTTTTTCAAAATCATGTTATGTATGATGCACCTCTGATTACAGTTTGATTTGGATATATATATTGTGTAACATTCAACGCAAAGGCTCTTGTTTCTATCTTACTATCACCACTCTTTGCACACATTCACACAACTAGTTGGACATCATAGGGGACCCACAGAACCCCCGTCGTTCACGACACTTGCTCAACCTACCTCCTATCTTAGGGGGAGTGTATGGTCTTGCCCATTCATCGACACCTCCTTCACACACTCCTGTGAGTGATACTATTTTAGGATTAACATTGCTTGGTTCTACATTACTTGGGTCCACTTCCCAAGGTCATCCATTCACTCGCTCTCCTTTACACGGAAGCGGGGGACCAAATTCCTCTCAAGGGGGAAGAACCAACCCACCTAGCCCCCCTCAAGGGTCAGGTTCACAACACGTTCACACCATGGACGGAGCTAATCCTCCCCCCCCACTGCAGATGCCATACTTAGCCTCTCTCAACATACCGGATCTCAGCAAACTCACCAATGATCTTATATTGCATGCTCCCACATGGCCTACAATGCCCACCAAATTACCTTCGGACATACCAAAGTTCGAAGGAAAGGCAGGCGATGACCCTGCCAACCATGTCATGGCCTTTCACCTATGGTTCTCTTCCAATATCATTATGGATGATTCCATAAGACTGTAATTATTTCAATGCACACTCACTGGCCCATCGACCAAATGGTATGTAGAAGAAAAATTAGGGTCCCACGCAACTTTTGAGCCCTTGGCCAAAGCATTCTTGACCTTCTTCCAATTACCAATCTTCCACGACAATGGTCTAGAACTACTTTCTAATTTCAAACAAACCTTAGCCACACATATCACTGACCACATTCACGAGTGGCGTAGGCGACATAGTTTGTGCAAAGTAGAAACCACCAAGAAACATTGTCTCGACTGGTTTCTTAGATCACTTGTCTCTCTCCTCGGTAAGGATGTAGCTTCCACCTTCCCTCAATCTGAAGAGTAAGCCATCAGTAAGGCCCAACAGTATGACCTCATCTATGCACAGTCAGGATACTTATACACTGTACTTCCCGATCTTCCAAAACCTGTGCCATTTGGCCAAGACAAACCTGGGATGTCTCACTCAGCAGACGGACTGATTGGTACCACCACTCACCACGGTCCACAACCCCAACCAACACCGATGTATGGAACACCTCAATACCCACTGGGATATGGGGGAACTTCTTATTACCCCCCACCCCCTTATCAACAACCATACCCTATTGCGATACCTCCACCCATCAGTGGACCACCGTCGACACCTCCCATACATCCACCTATTCAAATGAACTCTGGTACCCCCTCTACGTCTGCTTATAGTACTAGCGAAAGCACTACGCCTTCCTATGTACCTTATGGATCATTACCACCATAGAATCCATACTTCCCATTTCCTGGTCCCCCACAACCCATGGCTCCCCCACATCCTCATGCGGGGGTGAATTTTGTTCAACCCTCTATCGTTCAGCAATACCAAAATTTTGAACAGCTGAATACAGCCAATCCAAACCATCCATCGAACAATACCAAGAAGAAAGGATGGAACAGGAACAACAACAACCCAGGTCAAGGGAGGAATCAACCCCAACAACACCAATCCACTAGGGGCAACCAGAACTAGGGGCATCAAAACCCCCAGGGGGGAAATAATAATAAGCACCAAGGGAGAAATAACAATAATGTTAAAACCAACTTCCCTTGTGCCATTTGTGGTGAATTCGGCCATTACACCCATCATTGCCCCCAAATCGTTGATTTCAAATGGTTGAAAGACTCTGGTAGTCTTCCCCATTCTCCAGCACCGCTTTCCCCTCAGCAGGCACCACAACAATACGTGCAACAACCCCATCCTGTCGTGCTATAGAATCCCATTCCACATCAAGGTGTGATAAACACCCAACAGGACACACAACATCCTCCACCTCAGGTGGGACAATACCTCAACCCCAACAATCCAGTAGATCGCACAATTCTCCTCACTAGTGAGGAAGAAATCCTTCTACAAACATGTAATCGTCAGTATCATGCACCCACTGAGTCTCCTCCTATCCCTCCAGAGACAAAAACTACATTGAGGGGACCCCTATTAGTGATTCCTCTCCCTTCCTCCGAACCACCGCTTCACATCCCTTGCATCCCATTGCTCAGGAATGTCCACAACCCACGGGCTAGGGCAGCTCATAACTATAGTTTGGTAGATGACTTAGCACAATCCCCGGCTACCATGTCAGTGTTGGAGGTCCTCCAGACTTGTCCTACTTAGCGGAAATCATTACTTTATTCCTTTGGAAGTTGACCCCGCATATACCCGACTCATTACCTTTGATCTTGACAGCAGAGAACCTTGCCTTCCCACCTTGAATGCTTTTCAAATACCAGTAAAAATACGGAACATCACAGTTCATCGGTGTATCATTGATGAAGGTGCATCTACATGCATTATGTCCAAAATAGTATGGAAGAAGCTTGGTTCTGCCAAACTCATACCCTCTGCCATCACCTTACGAGCTTATGATGGGCGACCATCGTCTCCTGAAGGGCTCTTCCAAAATGTCCCCGTCGAACTCGAGGCAAGACCATTCTCATCGACATCGAAGTTATCGACACCCCACTCGATTATAATATCTTGTTTGGTTGTAGCTACATGTACGCTATGAAGGCAGTGGCATCTTTCGTCTTTCAGACAATGATGTTCCCTCACAATGGGAAGATCGTTACTATTGACCAAGTCTCACATTACGAGCCTAATCTATTTGCCAACATCAATAACATTCTTCCTCTCATCCACATAAGCCACAACGCATACCCACTCGTCGAGATGGGTCATGGCATTTTCAAAGATCCATCATTGTTAGGAATTTACCATGGAGCACCACCACTCCTTCATCCTTCCAATCAAGTATGCGTCGTATCATCTAACGAAACTCACACAGAGGATACCCTTCCTCCTACCGAGGCTTCTATCATATCTGACGTCCCACTTGTCGCAGCACTCCCCCCTCAAGAACCTTCTGCACACTCGTCGACCCCACCAGTCCATGATTCTACCTCTCCCCAAGGACATATCCTATTTTGGGAGACAGTTCCCCAAGCAATCACCCAAATTCCCTTCTTTTACCCTCCACCAGGCATCAAAGATTTTTAGGTAGCCGCAACGCTCACTCTACCTAATATGGTGTTAGCAATCCCAGTTTGGTATTTACACCCACCAGAGATGGTCCCTCAACC